>LR990639.1:7177616-7371505 GCA_905147815.2 Phalera bucephala
CTATACATAGTGGATGTTAATTTCAATAGAGAAGATGGCTGGGTGCTTCCATCGTCTTGGGATCCAGTAATTAATATAATCAAATCTAAAACCAAGCATAACACTGCAAGACCTCAAGACACCGTGAGCTCATTCTGCGTAGATCGGACCAACAAAAACAAAATAATTAAGAAGTTTGAGGGTACCCCGGAACAACTATGCCTTTTGGACGTCTAACACCTCAGTCCTTCCCGTGACCATGGGTGCTGCAAAGCACTCGAAACGTCGGGAACTTAAAAATCAAAATAAACCGCGATAAAATCCGAAAAAAATAGTTTTATTTCATGTGTAATATTCGCGTAAATCTAAGAACTCAGTATGTGAACCAGTACGGACTGGAAATCGCAAACAAAATACGCCGGTTAGAAGATCTCAAGACTAAGCGCGCAAGATTTACAACATCCCTAAATTTCTTGAAGAGATGCAGAGACCACAATCTCATTCCTACGTGTGTCAAGATATCCACCAAGAAAGGCATACGAGGAAGCGCTAAGATCCTAAACCAGGCAAGTAAAAAGTTGTTACGAACGGTGATTCATCAAACGCGTTCCGATCTACACCACCTCAGCAGAAATATAGAGATTTCATCCAATGAATTAAAGACAGTGTTAACTACATTTGATTTTAATAAATGCATTGATACTTTAAATAAGCGTGAAACATCTAAATATAATGAATGCAAAAATAAACACATAATAAAATATAATAAATTAACAACCAAATCAAATGTCAAGAACAAATCATTACGGTGTAACGAAACGCAACCGTGCACCATAGACAACGAATCACGCGCAGTCATCAATCTGTCAAAACAAACATTGGATGAAAACATCGTAAAAGTCCTATCTAAAGGTTTAAATTATGCTGTAACACCTGGAAGGATACCATATGAGGAAATTATCAGCGCCGTTGAAGACGTCCTATCCAAAAATAGTATAGGGAGGGAAGATTCGGAGGCAATACGTCAGGATGTCTCATCCATGTTACGTCGAAGTTCAGTGCCCAAACTAAATCTTCCTAAAAATCAATATTTAGCGTTGAAAACCTTACGCAATAGGAAGGATATCACTATTCTCCGCGCGGATAAAGGTAATGCTACGGTCATAATGGATACGTCAGATTACAATGTCAAAATACAAGAACTTTTATCGGATGCAAACACATACAAAAAGGTCAAGACAGACCCAACCACCAGTATATTAAAACAATCTAATGATTTTATAAAGAAACACTCCGAAACATTGAATCTGGACGTCAAATCACTAATACCTTCGTGCGCAAAACCACCACAGTTGTATGGGCTCCCAAAAATTCATAAACCGAATGCTCCCCTACGTCCAATTGTTAGCCAAATCGACACACCAACCTACAGATTGGCTCAGCACGTAGCGAAAGTGCTCTCGCCACTCAGAGGACACACAAGAGCACATGTTAAGGATTCATACCATTTTGTTAGTGAGATCAAAAATCTACATCTCACTGACAATGAAACTATGGTCAGTTTCGATGTCCAGTCACTATTCACATGCTTACCTGTACAAGACTGTGTCGAAATTGTAGAAAGGAAACTAGCGGAGAACAACATGCCAGCGGAATACTCAGAACTATTGAGACACTGCCTTTCATCTGGCTACCTACTGTGGAAGGAGCAGTTCTACAAGCAAGTAGATGGTGTGGCGATGGGCTCCCCTGTATCTCCCATTGTTGCCGATATATTCATGGAAGACTTTGAGGAGACAGCCCTTCGTACCTCACCTGTAAAGCCAAGTTTCTACAAGCGGTACGTAGATGATACTTTCACAATATTACCATCTGACAAAATTAATGTATTCCTTAATCATCTTAACTCCATTAACCCTAAAATTCAGTTTACAATGGAGTTGGAGGCAAACAATTCCCTAGCTTTCCTAGATGTTTCAGTAATCCGTAACCCCAACAACACCTTAAGCCATACGGTTTATAGAAAAAAGACCCATACTGATAGGTACTTAAACGGTGAATCTCACCACCATCCATCACAGTTAGCTACTGTGGGTAAATCTTTGTTTCAGAGAGCACAAGGGATCTGTGACAAGAAACATCTGGCTGCCGAGCTTCAACATGTCAAGCAAGTCCTGCACGACAATAAGCTTCGAGTCCCACGCCAACGTCACAGTGACCGAGTGAAACCAGCCACAGTCGAGCGTCTCCCTGCTGTACTACCTTACATAAGAGGAGTCACAGACAAGATTGGCTACATCTTGAAGCGTGCTTCAATTAAAACATTTTATAAGACGCCAAAGAAGATCAGTCAGTTTTTACCATCTGTCAAGTGTCACATCCCTCTTCAAGATGCAGGAGTATACAAGCTTGATTGTGAATGTGGTCTCTCTTACATAGGACAAACAAAAAGACCAGTAAAAACTCGGGTTAAAGAACACATAGCTGACCTAAAACACCGTCGCTCAAAGAAGTCTGCAGTCTGTGAACATGTCCTTGACCGCACCCGCCATAACATCAGATTTGATAGACCACAAATCCTCGTGAAAGAACACCGATTCCTACCAAGGATGGTTCGCGAGGCTATTGAAATTAAAAAACATCCTAATTTCAATAGAGAAGATGGCTGGGTGCTTCCATCGTCTTGGGATCCAGTAATTAATATAATCAAATCTAAAACCAAGCATAACACTGCAAGACCTCAAGACACCGTGAGCTCATTCTGCGTAGATCGGACCAACAAAAACAAAAATAATTAAGAAGTTTGAGGGTACCCCGGAACAACTATGCCTTTTGGACGTCTAACACCTCAGTCCTTCCCGTGACCATGGGTGCTGCAAAGCACTCGAAACGTCGGGAACTTAAAAATCAAAATAAACCGCGATAAAATCCGAAAAAAATAGTTTTATTTCATGTGTAATATTCGCGTAAATCTAAGAACTCAGTATAATAAACATTGTTGATTAATAAATATATACCATTGTTGATTAGAAAAGTAATAATTTTAAACATTGTTAATTAATATTTGTTAAGAAGATAAACCATTGTTGATTAGTGAGTAGAAATAATTTTTTTTTTTTTTTTTTTTTTTTAAAAACGTAGCCCCTCGCTAGGATTTACTCCTGTGTCGTGGGTGCGTTTACAAACATGAAAATTCACATACACAAATACCCACACCGGAACAAATAATTGTGGATCACACAAAGATTTGTCCCGTGCGGGACTCGAACCCGCGACTATTAGACACAGTGGGCAGAGCGGCTTAAGCTCTTAACCACTGCGCTAAATCGTCCGTCGTTAGTTTAATGTATTCTTTATTTATAATACATATAAGTGTTTACACATTGTTGATTAATAATTTGATTATAAATGGTTAGTGATATGTTTTATATGAATAAATAAGCACTTATTTGATTTAGTTAAACATGTTTATATTTACAAACCTGAATCTCCCTTTTGAAACTCCTACAATCTGTTTCAACACATTCAGAGCTTCAATATGTTTATGGTAAAACCAATTTTCAGTAAAACCAAACAAATACCCACTATCACCTGCAATTTAAATGTGACATTATGCAGTGTTTATATTAGTTATCTTATAATGTGACTTCTGCAAACATACATACCTAAAAGAGAAATTGATTCACCACCCTCAGTGACCTCATTTAGATAACCATTTAATGGGTGGTCCCTCCAAATAGTTGAATCATAGGTACTCCCAGGCTGGATGGGTCTACACAGAATATTTTGGTCTGTATCACAAATCTGAAAAGCAAGATTTTTTTTTATTAACAATCAATAATAATAAAGTTTAATAATTATAGCTTCATATTACTTAATTTATACTTACTAGCATCACATACAAAGAATGATAGCCTTTATAGCATTAATATGCCTCCTCATGTTCTGAAGGTTTTATGATCGAGACATGAGTACCATCTATGCAGCCAACACCTCTAGGTAGCCCATATTTGGAATAGAATCTAAAATACAAAAAATCATACATTTGTTATTATTAGCAAATTTCAATAGATAGGTTCATATTACAATGATTATATAGTATAACTTACCTGCTTCTAATTCTTTCCCTTGCCTCTCTTGTCAGAGGAAAGTTCACATACTTGCTCAAGACTGCCGGGTGGTTTAAAGCATCTGTCACTTGCTGCGCAGCCCTCGACACACTGGGTTGTGGCAAAGCATGTGAAATGCTTTGTCCCACCAAACTTTGGTATGAACCACTCACATAGAATTACCAAAACCTAGAAAAAAAGATAATAGTAGAATCATTTTTTAATATATAAGAATATACAATGCAAGGAATCTAACGTGATGATATAGATATATAAATATATGGCTTTCATTTTGCATATATTGAGTATTTACCTCGGGTGTGTAAAAATGTGTGTTGTGTATAGGTACTTAAACTAACCTTTACAGCAGCATCCAGTTCATCGTTACGTCTTTCTCTGGGCATATGGGGCTTCAGCTCGTCAATAAGGTTTTCCACTAGCGGTTTCGTGAGTCTGTAAGTTCTTACAAACTCCGAATCGCTCATGGAAAAGGCGTCTGAAGCGAAACTACGATCACGTAATGTACGTCGGCGTTGCCTACGTCTTTCCGACGCTGCTTCGTCGTCTGCTCGTAGTGCAGCTATTAGATATTTCCACCTTAAGCAAAATCCACTCATTTTACGTGAAATAATTGCGTAAAAACTTATAATAAAGTTTATTTTTATGCGCAAAACCAACTATTTACAATGTCTCTTCAGTCAACTTTGAGTCAAGCTTCAGTGTCATTTCAATCTCAAATTTGACGTTTGTTATTGTACGAGAATACCAATTTTGTAGTTTATGTTAGTTCAAAACGTTACCAGAATACAGTTTACATGTTTTTTAAGTTTCGGTCCGATCTCGATTCGGTAAATGTCATTGAAGGATTCGAATATGTTACGAGAATACCGTTTGTAAAGTTGATGAGATTGAGATGAGATCGTAACTGGATTTTGAACACTTTTAATTACGAGAATTGGCCTTCAGATCATCATTATCTACATACCTACTTAAAACTGCATTCCTGTTCTTTAAAATCTCATTATGCTCCATTTTTAACAGACTTCAAAAAGAAGGAGGTTCTATGTTCGGTTGTATGTATGCTTTTTTTTTTTTTTTTTTTTTTTTTTTTTATGTATGTTCAGCGATATTTCCGTCAATTGTGGACCGATTTTGATAATTTTTTTTGCATTGGGTTCAGTATATCCCCAAGGTGGTCCCATATTAATTTTATTGACATTGGACTTTGGACTTAGAAGATACACCAGGGAACTCCTTAACGACAAACAATAGGCATGTGTAAATTGCGATATTATGGGTATTACGTCAATCCTATAGGTACCCTACTATAGAATTCACTGGTCACTTAAAATTGTAAAATAAAAATCTTTTATAAAAAAAGGTAAACCGACTTCAAAAAGCAAAAAAATAAATATTTGAAGTCGGTGCCAAGTAACCGACTGCACCAACCAGCACCGACTTCAAATATTTATTTTTTTGCTTTTTGAAGTCGGTTTACCTTTTTTTATAAAAGATTTTTATTAGTTTAATTTTTTTTTCTTCAAGTTTTAATAAATTTGTATCAAAATCATCTGAAAATAACAAATCATAGATTGCATCTGATTGACTTATATAGAATTTATTCTCAATTTGTTACATCTCACAAGATACAGAATTTATTTGCACTCATCAAAATAATAACAAATGAATAAACAATTACATAAGAATAATGTAGGTGATTACCTTGTCTTGGGGTAATGGGACGCTTTTGAATTCTGGGTCTCCTCTGAATAGTAGGCAGTTCAGGTTCTGTTGGCTGCACAGGCAATTGTTCTGTCTGTCTGTAGACAGCGGGCGCAATGGGCTAGTGTATTCTGAGCCTACTGTTGGCAATATTTTGTCACTTGTGGGCTAAAAATAAATATAATTTATAATATAGTCATTTAATGGGTATATTTATTAGTAGATAAAAATAGAAACAATAAATAATAATAAATTGACCTATACTGTTCCACTGCGGGGCAAGAGCCTTTTCTCATAAATCTAGGTGAGAGATGCGGTCATACCTCTTCCACCATATGGACCCAATGCAGATTGGTGCAAGCAGTTTGTGGCCAACTGCAGTTGGAACTTATTGAGCTGTCCAAAAGGTATCCAAATTGGCTTAATTATAATAAAAAAACTTTTATTCTACCTCAGTCACAATCACATCATCCATGCCATAGACAGCCACAGGACCCATGACAGATAGCACCTGCTCATCTACCGCTGACATAGGTTTTAGAGTGGAGGGCCCGTTGCCAGTGCTACCAAGGCCATAACCCCGGAACTCATTTTTATTATGCATAGCGTTTTTTTAACATTATTTCTGAGATCCCGCCATGCCTATAATTAGAATTGGAAAAAACAGCCTTGATGATAGGAAAACGAATATTTTATACACTATAAAAACTAAGAACAACACAAATTATAGTTGTAATTTAATAAATCACAATCATTTTAGTAGGTACCTACCAGTTTCCATTTAATTACAGTTTTGATCGGGCCTCCTAGCGCATTTAACTGGTTGGCCAGGTCAACCCACATTTTTTCTAGGTCAGCCCTTCCTTGAAGGGAATTAATGCGCCCAGATGCCATTTCTGGGTGAGCATTCATGTGCTCTGTCATGAAGGCCAATTGAGCCGTTGACGCTTTCGTCCGCATCATTGTGACTACAAACTGAGAAAAAACCATACACTATTAAAAGATAAAATTTTACACAAACTAACAAGCTACCACAATTTTCGATTGTCACCGATTATTAAGTGCTCTATAATTAATTACTACTATAAAATCGACGTGACAGTCATGAATTATCATTTAAATTTCAATAAATTATTTTAAAATGTTTATTTACATCGAATTACCTAAAACGTTTTCAACGTGTTTGCAATAACACGCAAGCGCGGAGCGTGTTATTTTGACAGTTCAAAACATTTCGTGTGACGAGCCTTGTCATGTTTTCAAATCTGACAGTGGCATACAGAATTCCATTCCACGCCAATAACACGTATGTTTGATAACACGTCTTGTTTCGTGTTTAAATTGTCATAGCGAATAAGGGCCCTGGGTGAAAAACTGCAATTATAAATCTCAGTCAAAGTACCAGGACACCATAACAGACAAGATCTTAGCTCATGCACGATATTTTTATTTTATTTTCTTTATTAGGTTCACCAACAATTGTTTACACTATTGGGACAGTAGACAAAACATGTGTTAAATAAGAACTAAGTGTAACAATTACTTATAGGCAAACACCGCTTGCACAGCGAAACTAATAATAAATTAAACATAATAGGTACAGAAACTAACTAAACTCCAAAGTTGATATAACTAAATTAAAGATAAGAAGTAAGGAGAAAAAAAAAGCTATACATATAAATGAAAAAAATAACCAAATAAGTTGTGACTAAACGTCAGACAAGCTATAATGCAAAGATTTACTCAATTTGCCTAGAGAGTCGAAATGTAAGTCAATTTGATCACTATTCGCGTTTAATACTTTACAGTATTTTGCATAAGGGGAGTTAGCTCCCAAAACAGTTCTCCTTAGTGGTGGCCAAAGTGGTGTAATTGGCCTGCGAGGAATTCTATAAGGAACCCGAAACCTAAAAAGCGCCAGCAATTGGGGACAATCAATTTTGTTACTTAAAATTTTACTTGCAAATTTTGCATCGTTAATGCTTCTGCATGTGGATAAGGAATCCATGTTAAAATAAAGCAATCTTTTCCTGTAAGAACGTATCTTATTAGATTTTCCCAGGGAGAATAATAAGTGCCATAAAAAGCGTTTCTGTACGCGCTCCAGGCGCAATGAATGTGTAGCATAGCGTGGCCGCCAGACTACGCTGCAGTACTCTAAAATACTTCGGACTAAGCTGTTATAGAGCAAGATTTTTATTTTACTACTGCGAAATGGCTTACATGTTCTTATTACAAATCCTAACATTTTTTACCCTTTTTTAATAATGTGATCTAAATGTGACGTGAAAGTTAGTTTTTTGTCATAGATTATACAAAGATCTCTTATATTATCTACTTCTGTAATTTTATCAATGCCAATACGGTACTCAAATTGGATTAAATTATGATTTCGTGAGAATTTAATATGATAGCATTTTTTTGGATTTAAATGCATTTTATTATCATTGCACCATTTGATTAGCCTATTTAGATACTTCTGAAGCAGTGTGGTATCTTCATACGATTTGATCGTTCTGAGAAACTTAAAATCATCCCGCAAACATGAAGACTTCGGAACATAGGAAACAACTGGGAATATCATTTATAAAGAAGCTAAAAAGAATTGGTCCCAAATGTGAACCCTGGGGGACACCAGATGCTATGCTACGGAGTGTAGATTGAAAACCGTTTACTACTATAAAGAAGGATCTGTCCATTAAATACGAATTTAGCCATGTAAGCAAAGATCCTGCTATACCGTAGGCGCGTAATTTGGAAACTAGTATTTTGTGCGAAATTTTGTCAAAGGCCTTGCTAAAATCTGCGTAAATAACGTCAGCTTGATAGCCCGAGTCGATTGTTTTGAACAGAGTTTCAGTGAAATGAACTAGATTAGTACTTGTGGATCGAAAAGGAACAAATCCATGCTGTTGGTTGGTGAGGTATAATCTAAGATGATTCTGGATATACCGGCAAATTATAGACTCAAAGACTTTAGAAATACATGACAAGATTGATATAGGCCTATAATTACGTACATTGTCATCATTGTCGGATTTATGTATAGGTACTACATTTGCAGTTTTCCAGCTTGCAGGAAATATACCAGAATTAAGTGATTTATTAAAGATAAGTTTGAGTGGGTGTACTAATTCAGTCGCAGTTTTTGCTACAAAGATTGGTGGTATACCATCCGGCCCTGCCCCTTTAGTACAGCCAACATTTTTTAGTGTTTTTAGTAGCGAGTTATGGTCAATCTTGGGAATTGTCAAACATTGGCTATAATTTTCCAGTTAATTTAAGTATTTAGAATTCATCTCATAATTGCTCATTGTCAGAACTGTAAACAGATGAAAAGTAAGTTGCAAACAACTCACAAATTTGTGTACCGTTAGAGGTAGTAGTCGTTCCATCCGACATCGCAGTTGGATATGTACCAGAACCCCCGCGTTTGCTTTTCACATATGACCAAAACATTTTCGGGTTCATCGGAATATTGTCTTCCAATGTCTTGATATAATAATAATAGTACACTTTATTGTACACCAGCAAAACATTAAATTACAAATAAACAGTACAATTTATAAACAGTAAATAAGTACAAATGATATAATCATTATAACAAACTATCGCTTGAGCGTTACACCGCTTGCCAATTATTTTTAACTCAATAACATCTAACGGGTTCTTATAAATATTACAGCGTTTCCGAATTTTATTTTTTTCGTTTAACATTTTAATTAATTTGCGATTAAACCATGGCGGATATTTTTGCTTTTTTGTTTTACTAACCGGGACAAATCTCTGAATAGCGACATTGATAGATTTATATAAAATTTCCAGCATTTCATTTACATCACTTTGTCCATCAAATAATTTATTCCAGTCATGTTCACCTAAGAAATTACAAATTGACTCATAATCGGCTTTATAAAAGTTGGGTCTTATGTTATCGCTATTGAACGGCAGTTTGGATTCATTGTCCAAAGAGATAGTTATATCTAAAGGTGGATGCTGTTTGTCAATTTTAGTCAGCGAATTTATACTTTCATTTACACTACAAGTGGATATGGTGGACAGTACAACATCAAGTATGCGACCGTTATAATTATTTACATGATTATATTGTGTGAGCTTGTTTACAGATGTAAAATCAATCAGACTTTCACATATACTTGACCCTGAACCATGAGCAGAGTTCGAATTCCAATCAATATTACTTAAATTTAAATCCCCTACTATGCAGACGTGCGCGTCTACCATGTGCTCGAAAACAGCGTTACAGTGGTCTAAATAATGTTCCAAGCACATTCGACGTACAGGTGGTGGCAGATACACTGCACATAGAGCTATCCGACGATAAATACAATGTACAGGTACATCCACTAACACCCACAGGTCCTCACACGTACTTTCCCAAGCCGAAACTCGTTTCGATTTTATAGTTTTCTTAATACCGACCAGCACTCCACCTCCTTCCTTACCACAATTTTGAATTGCATTTTCTCTATCCCTCCTATAGATCACGTATCTATCGTCTAATAACTCTCCGCTGCGTACTGAACTATTGACTATGTCATAGTTGTTACAACTAATATTACGTGATAAAGTATCGGTTTTTGTTCCCAAGCCACGGCTGTTCTGAAAGTATATATGTAAACTACTGAATTCTAAAACTAAAGTAAAAGTAGCATGCAAAACATTAATAAGAAGAAAAAATAAAAAAGTTTATACTATTTTGTGTAAAATGTACATATTTCTTATTAATATGTATTCTGACAACATCTTCTCATCCAAAATACCTCAGTGCCTAAAGACTAAAGTTTTTAGTCAATGTGTGTTACCAGTGATGATATATGGATCAGAGACGTGGTCTCTTACAATAGGTCTCATAAAAAAGCTCAGAGTTGCTCAGCGAGCTATGGAGAGAGCTATGCTCGGCGTTTCTCTACGCGATCGAATCAGGAATGAGGAGATTCGTAGAAGAACCAAGGTCACCGACATAGCCGTTAAGATAAGCAAGCTGAAGTGGCAATGGGCGGGCCACATAGCGCGTAGATCGGACGGGCGTTGGGGCAGAAAGATTCTAGAGTGGAGACCACGTATTGGCAAGCGCAGCGTGGGACGACCGCCTGCCAGATGGACCGACGATCTTGTGAAAATCGCAGGAAGTCGTTGGATGCAGGTGGCATCGGACCGGTTACGCTGGAAAGCAATTGGGGAGGCCTATGTTCAGCAGTGGACAAGTATAGGCTGAGATGATGATGATGATGATGTATTCTGACTAGTCACTTTTCCTCACGAAGATCTTGCCACTCCTCACCCAAACATATTTATAGCCTTTATCTTTGGCCTTGAGTCTAGCGGCCGAGTGTAGAGCTTTATTCGATGGGGATAAATGTTCGGTAACATAAATTGGACATTTGTTGCCGGTAAGTCCAAGATGTGTGCTGTCGAGTTTGCTTTGAGGGTTTGTTTTGTTAAATTTAATCACAGCGGCCAAGAGCTGGTCACGGATCCGTGGAGAGCCAAGCTGAACTACAATAGATCGTGGACGATTACTCGTTGAAGTGAGTTTGGCTACGCGAGTCGAATGCAACATGTCACCATCCTTGAACTCGGAACCAACCGCTGAACCTAATTGTTTAACAATTGTGTATAAGTTTTCATGTTTATTTACACATTGGATCTCGAAATTTTTGGCACGGAAATGCTGTTCCAAGTAGTTAAGACGTTGGGTCAAGTTTTCAGTTTTCCTCTTGTAACAATTTCATATTTTTGTTAGCTGTTTGATGCTCAGACTCAATCTCCTCGAACCTTTTGTTTATGAAGGTCATAGATTCCTTAAGATCAATAGTGTCCTCCTTAATTGGGCCCAATTCCTTATTGAGGATGTCTACCATCGGGTGCTTAGCTTAGTGAACATAGAGCTAAACTCTGCCTTAATTACATCCTTTACAATGGAACGTACTTCCTCCCCGGTAAGAGCAGTTGATCCTGGTGGAGAATTCAAGGCGGGTCTTTTGTTTCCTCGGGTGTGGGAGACATTACGAATTGGGGTGCTGTCATTTTTTGTGGATTTCGGAGTCTGACTCATGCAAGCAGGGCACCTCCATTTGTGATACGTTCCATATTTCTTGTCTATGTCTGGTATAGATAAACACAGAAAATGAAATGCCTTTTTGCAAGCAATACAATTTTTAAATTTCTCGGTTTCATCAATATTTTCCGCTGTGCGCAGCATCCCCAAGACTGAGGGTTAGTAGTCATTTCGGCAAGCGGTAAATATTATAATAATAATAGAATATTACAACCAGAATAACGCCTAGTTAATATGGTTATATAATTGCTTCAGAGTAACTTGCGATGCAAATTTTTGCAGGCGCCGTATGTCTTCACTTCGCGTTTTTCTTCTTTTTTTTTGTTATAACGGTAGTTTTCAATTCGTGCGATTATAAACACTGATATTTAAGATTAATTTGGTCACTGTTCTTACACTGCGCACTATTGTTATATCTAGAGTTGTTGATATGACTTTGGTGGACTTTTTGAACTGGTAAGATTATTAATGTGAAATTATAATAATTAGACAAAGTGTATTAAATTTACTATGCCCAATGTAAAAGTTAATGCTACGAATATTCTTATTAATGGCACAAAGCTGGACCTCGTGAACTCCACTGTCTTTCTAGGCATTACCCTAGACTCCAAACTCCAATGGGGGGCCCATATCTTATCACTTGCGGGTAAACTTAGCTCCGCTGCTTATGCAGTGTGGAAAGTACGGCAACTTACGGATGTGGATACAGCACGTCTAGTTTATTTTAGTTACTTCCATAGCATTATGTCTTATGGTATCCTACTGTGGGGTAACGCTGCTGACGTGGAAAATGTATTCATACTGCAAAAAAGGGCTATCCGTGCCATTTATAATCTTGGACCTAGGGCTTCCCTCAGAGAACTTTTTAAAGAGATCAACATTCTCACGGTCGCTTCACAGTATATATACGACAACATAGTGTACATACGTAGGAATATCCATTTATTTAATAAAGTGAGTGACGTTCATAAATTAAATACTAGAAATAAACATAAACTGGTATTACCAATTGTTAGGCTTAAAAAAGTATTTACTTCCTTCGTAGGAGTCGGTATTCGCTGCTTCAATAAGATACCAAAGCCCATGTTAGAGTTGCCACTTGACAGATTTAAAAAGTATATTAAATCTTCACTAATGAGTAAAGGATATTATACACTAAATGATTTTTTAAATGATAAAAATGCCTTTACACAAATTAACTGAAATCTAGAAGAATATAATGTTAAGTGCAGCGTGTCCTGCCTAGCGAGCGTTCATTGATTTTAAATATTATTCTCGAACGATGTCGACAGGGTCGTGGATTGGTCATGCTCACTAAAATGTCTTTGCTAGTGGCGGCTCTGTGGAGCGGGTCATTCTTTTCCCTCTAAAATGGTTGAGGAGAGTGATGGCTGCTTCTCAGGTCATACTCGTGAACGGGTGCTGCTGGTGGGGACTGGTCCGTCCCCTGCCCTTTGTCTGACTGAACGTGTACCATAATGCTGTTGAATTTTATCTCGTTCGGCATCACACTGGAGCTATGACCAGTTGTTTTGTACGCGCTCTTTACATATTTTATAGTAACACTTTCTCTTACTATTATTATTATGCTTTTTATTATATACCTCTACAACATCTCTATTTTGTAAATGAGAGGACTATGTAGACACTGACCAATATCATGAATCTAAGTACACTTATGATTAATCTATACTTAAGCACATCTATTTAGCTCGTTCTGCATTGTTCTCCCATACTCCATAAATGCAATGTATACAAAAAGAATTGTAAACCTCATTTTTAAAAAAGAGTAACCGTGGAGTTTCTTGCCCTTCTCCACAGGAATGACTTTCCGAACGGGTGGTAGAGTCTTAAGTAATAATAATTTTCTCTTTTTGACTATTCATAAGTGCCTTTTGGTCTACATGAATAAAAAACTTTTGAGTTTGATTTTGATTTTGATTTTGAATAATTCGGTAAAAAAAATATTTTTTTCTTCGGAGCATCCACTTTGAACACTTGTTTCGATTATCGATTATGACCCGTATACTCGAATTGGATATTATAACATTACTACTTGCCAGGATATTATAACATTACAGGAGTTCAACTGAAGTGGCGACAGACAGGATGATATTCAACCGCCATCGTTTTCCTCGTACAAAGTTACACACTCATCTTTTCGAGTATAACGTTCATGACAAGAACGTAAATAACGTTTTATTAGTCCGTGATTCATGAGCTAAGATCTCCTAGACTGTTATGGTTCTTTGACCAAGATCTATATTGACATAGTGAGAGAAACCACTAGTTCACTGTTCAAATATTTATTACTTTAGACTTGCAACAATAGCTAACTTTAACTGTACAGCAAATAACTCTCAGTCCAGTCTCTGCATCCGCCGTCCGCCTCGCCTGAAGTCAGAATGCCTCCGTAGCGGACCGCTCGCATGTCACCGTATATGTGTTGCCAACCTTTTCTACTACTTTCAGATAAATGTCTACCATTCGTACTAAAAATATTCGACTAAAACTGAAATCAATATAGACATTTCTACCACAATTGCCAGTATTACTAAACGTTACTAATAATTAAATTTAAAAATGCTAACATTCGGCCATTCTGACCTATGTCTGCCCTCAGACATCAGTGTTCATTGTCAAAATAAAGTCCAGGGATAACTAATTATGGATGGACATTAAAACAATGATGCTTCTACTTCGGCCATCCTATACATATAGAATGACCTCACCGTGTAACGTATTGATCTTATCACAAAACTAATTCCTATGTCTTATTGTCTGTGAATTATCTACTATGTGTCTTATCATGCACCATCGGCGGCGCGCTCACCCCGTGGTGATGATCATGCTATTGTCTCATGTGCAGTCCGCACACTTAATTACCATCGTTTTTAATACAGACTTCATGGCAACATTCAGCATGGCAGCTCGCTCGCCCCAATGTCTGACTAGAGGCGTTCTTGCCTCGACATCTCAACCGGTCTACGGCGGCACTCTCGCCCCGTGATCAGGTTTCACAACTTTCTGTCAGCAGTGCTCTCACCCTGACATGTGCAAGTCTCAGCAGCCATCGGCAGTGCGCTCACCCCGAGGTCTGCTCCTTAAACAGGAAAAGAAACCAAAACAGTATCTGAGGCAAATAATGCGTCTACAAATCATAGGACTTTTATTTGAGTGTTACTGATATTTTATTTACCTAATTAAGTGCAGTGTTTATTTTTGGTGTGATCTTGTGCTTTCAACAAACAAGACCATTGGAGTTATTATTACATGTTTAGTGAAGTGTGTAGAAATTATACAAGTTTATATATCTATCAGGTTTATTCCAACTTTTTTTTAAATATATTTTTTAACGAGTTTGTGAGTACTTTCTATCGTAACTAAAATTATTTATCTGGTTAATTTTTTATAATCAAAAATATACTATTATATAATTACCAAAACGCACAATCATAACTGTTTGAAGTCACTATCTAACCGTACCCTGGTACAAAAAGGAAGCAGATATGCAATGATTACAGTAATCGCTAAATTACATTAAATATATGTTTTTAAGAAAATTAAGTTTAATTTAATGTCTGCTCACAGTCTTCTTGGTCTTCCGGGTTGGAATCAGACGATCTTACGAATAAGCTTTGGGTGCTTTCACAATTGTCTGGTAGATTAAGGTTAATCCAAGGTTTTATCTTGTCTGCCGCGTACACGTTCTGATATTTTCTTGTTGAATATCCATAAATGCTGGTTACTACGTACCTATCTCGTGGTAATGCCTTTGTTATTCGATAGGGTCCACTATAGCGTGGTACTAATTTGTAACTTTCACCTGGATTATTAATTTGTTTTTGTACTAAGACTAGATCACCTTCCTTGTAATTCCTGGCTGGGCATCTTTTTTTATTATACCTCTTTTCCATTTCTAATTGCTTTTCTGTAACAGTCTGAGTAACTTCATTTCTGATTCTGTCTAATTCTCTCACACTTATTCCCGTAGCTTCGTCTAATAGATCATGAAGATGCGTCTCGCCTATATTAATAGTCCTCTTGCCAAAAATCACCGCTGAAGGGGTTTTCCTATCCCTTTATTCAACGTGTTATTTAGGCCCCATTGAACGGTATTGATGTGAGTGTCCCACTCTCTGTCACCTTCTCCGTGAGTTAGAGCAGTCAAAGATGCTAGTATTGTTCGGTTGTACCGCTCAATCTGGCCGTTAGCCCTTGGCATTGCGACTGCATTTTTTATATGTTTGATTTCTAGTTCACGGGCAAATTATAGGTAAACTCAGCGGATGTAAAACTAGTTCCCCTATCTGAAATAAGCAATTTTGGAACGCCAAATATTCCAAATACGTCTTGTAGGACTGCGATTGTCGTTTTGCTTTTTGTATTCCTCACTGCCCTCAATATTATAAATTTCGTATAGCCATCGATAATTCCTAAAATGTACGTATTTCCTAACTTACTTTTAATGAAGGGGCCTAAATGATCTATATGTATACTGTGGAATGGAATTGGAGTTTTTGGAATAGGATGTAAGAAACCTTTCTTACCAGCGGGTTGTTTTGCGTAAGCGCAAGGTATACATACATGCACGTACGTATCTTTTTAACCTGTCATATTCGGAAACCAATAAGTCTGTCTAATCTTGTCAAGAGTTTTGTCAATTGACATATGCCCACACTCATCATGCGACATATGACATACCTTCCATCGAGCATCTTGTGGGACAGCCCATTTTAATAAATCACCCACCTTCCTATATATCCTACCATCCTTTAACATATAGTTATTTCTGATTTCTTTGGCTCCTAAGCACTTATCGTCTAGAATACATTTAATGTGCAGTAAATGCGGGTCTGTAGTCTGTATGTCGTCAAGTCCGTTAGCTACGGGTGTTATTCTTAGGACATTCAGCGCGGACACTGTAGTTACATCAGTGTTGCTTGCCGATCCTACAGGGTTGCGGCTTAAGGCATCTACATGGGACATCTGATGTCCAGACCGATATTCTACTGAGAATGTGAACTCTTGTGCTTGCAGCCACCATCGGGCTATTCGTGGGACCAAATCTCTTTTGCCCAAGTAAGCCTAACAGCATTGCAATCAGTTACGATTTTAAATTCTATTCCCAATAAGTAAGTTCTGAAACGAGCTAGAGACGCCACTATTGCTAATGTCTCTAATTCATAAGAGTGAAAGTGGCGTTCCTCTACAGATGTTTGCCTGCTATAATAAGCTACAACTCGCAAGGCTGATTCTTCATCAGACTTCTGCATGAGTATTCCTCCTATGCCTAACTGACTGGCGTCCGTATGCAACTCAGTTGAGGAATTAGGGTTGTATATAGCTAATATCGGACGTGATATAAGAATATTCTTAATTGTATTAAAAGCATTAGTTTGGCTCTGATCCCAAACCCACATCTCATTTGCCCTGGTAAGTTGAGTAAGCGGCTTAGCCAATGCAGCAAAAGCCGGCACAAAACGACGGAAAAAAACTGGCGAGACCAATAAACTGGCGGATTTCATGCACATTTTCCGGTTGCTTAAACAATGCTACTGCTTCTATTTTCTTTTGACCGGGTCTTATGCCGAGAGAGGATATTTCGTAACCTAAATATTCAATTTGAGTGCGAAAAAAATGGCATTTGTCTAACTTAAGAGTAAGGTTAGATTCTCTAAGGATATCCAACACCTGACGAAGTTTGGACATTCCTTCGGCCACTGTTTTTGAAGAGACAATTATATCGTCCATGTACGCAAGCACTCCTGGGATTGCCTTCGAATTTAGTATTTTGTTTATCATTCTTTGAAATACTGCTGGAGCGTTACACAGACCAAAGGGCATCCCGTTGTACTCATAATGCCCATCTTGTGTAATAAAAGCAGTCAAATGTTTAGACCCTTCTGCTATAGGTATTTGATGATACCCTGAGGCCAAATCCAGCGTCGAAAAGAAAGTTTGTCCACTCATACTGTCGAATTGATCCTCGATCAACGGCATTGGATATCTATCCTTTTGAGTCTTTTTGTTCAACGCCCTATAGTCGACGCAAAGACGTTAATCTCCATTTTTCTTTGGTATGACTACTATAGGACTGGCGTACTCGGACTCCGATTCTCGAATGATACCATGATCCCTCAGATCGTCTACAATTGCTTTTACCTTCTGCCTTTCTGTATATGACAGGCGATAAGGTCTATACGTCACAGGTGTATTATCTTTAAGTGTTACATTCATCTCAGTTACATTGCTCTTTCCCAGCTCGGCCGTAGAAAAAGCGAAACAGTCTCTATATTCGTTCAAGACCATACAAAGCTCTTTTTTCGTAGTATCAGATAAATTGTCATCTGTATTAATAGAGTCTTGCTTAATCAGTATTATATCGTCTTGACCGAACTCTGTATTAACTAGCCTGCGTATATTAATAATAGGTTTCCTAGCCGACGTATCTAACCTTACTGATTTATCAAATATAAACTCAGGTACAATCACACCTCTAGCAATTAACTTATTTTTATGAAATTTAATTATTGATGAAGTTAAACCAATTAAAATAATACTCGCGTGACCATTTCTAAAACTGTATATCGGGTAAAACTATGTATTTATTCTGTTCCGGGCTTAAAAAATGGATGAATGGAACAAATGGATGATCACACATATAGACGTGTATTCTGCGAACATTCGCGAGATGTCACGACCACGGAAGTTACACCTGTGATTTGCACATCGTCCCTAGTAACTATTTCAACTGGTTTGCTTAATGATGCTTTCCACAAGATAAGTTCAGACTCTGTTTTGTAACACCTTATGTGCGGTAATTCGGTTAAGTTTTGACCTATCAAGATTTTTGTTCCTTGTGGAAGTAAATGACCTGGTACTATGAAAACATTAACGCATTCTTTGACACTATCGACTTGAATACTAAGCGGGACTCGCGCATTTGGTTTGGAAGACCCATTGCCAAACCCTTTTAATAGCGGTAGTTCTAAGTCTTTCTCTAAAGTTACACCATATAACAACATCATCAGCTAAAATAGTACATTCACTCCCAAAATCAATGAAACCTCTGACAACCACACCGTTAACTACGACGTTTTTAAAATATTTGGCAGTAGTGGTGGATTCAGATTGAATCTGGAATATATTCTTTGCACCACTGTTGTGTGGATTTTGAAACTTCACTTGGTTGTTGTCACACTTTAAAGCATTGTGACCCAAGCGCTTACATTTGCCACATCTAACCAAATCTTTTGAACAGGACTGCCAAAAGTGACCCTTTTCTCCGCAATTGAAACAGTTTGCATCAGGTCTCTTTGGCTTATCCTCATTTGTGCTATATTGGTGGACCCTTTTTTGAGTATTTGTAGGAGGGCGGTCGCGGTTATAAGCAGTAATTCTTAAGGAGTCTTCTTTTTTTTTGTGGATATCCTTCGGAAATGAGTAAGTACATCCTCAGGATTATCAAAATAGACCTTGTGCATTCATCTTAATGTTATGATTAAACAAACCGTGTGTTAAGCAGTCTACTGCCTTAGACCCGGTTATTTCGCATCTATTTATTAGACGAATCTTATCATAAATAATAATATTACAGTGTATTCGTTTAAATAGATCGTCTTTCTACAAAATAAACCACTACTCATCTGTTACGGCATATATAAGGGTTATTCCTATATCACAATTATTTGTTTGTTGTCTGATTAACATAATATAATCGGATTAGATAAGAGAAAAAATAAAATGTCACTGAAAATTCATAAGTTTGGTGGGTCGTTGAACGATCATACACGAAGACCGCATTACTTTGTCAATTTAAATGTCTTCTTGAACTGCTTTATAACGTTTGTATTTAGCATATCTATAACGTAATCGAAATATCATAACAAGCAATAACTTTAAACCAGTAACTCACTTTCAAACTTGATGTAACAATTTATATGTACACGTATTTTTTTTATTATTTTTTTTTTAACTTGAGGGTATTTTTGTCTAAAAAATATACACGTCACACCAAAATTATCACCTGTTTAGGTCCGTAATGGTTTCAATTGTCTCTCCGATAAAATATAACACATCAAATGTCGGAATAACCAAGTACTGCTTGTGTCTAAAGTCACAAAATTCATGTCAGATAAAATTTAACAACTAGCTATGTCACGTGGTCAAATTGAATTATCTATAGAACTCACCGGGTGGTATCAGGCAACCGCTCACTTTATGGGGCTTCTTATCCCACTTCTGAACTGAGAGAAACCACTAGTTCACTGTTCAAATATTTATTACTTTAGACTTGCAACAATAGCTAACTTTAACTGTACAGCAAATAACTCTCTCAGTCCAGTCTCTGCATCCGCCGTCCGCCTCGCCTGAAGTCAGAATGCCTCCGTAGCGGACCGCTCGCATGTCACCGTATATGTGTTGCCAACCTTTTCTACTACTTTCAGATAAATGTCTACCATTCGTACTAAAAATATTCGACTAAAACTGAAATCAATATAGACATTTCTACCACAATTGCCAGTATTACTAAACGTTACTAATAACACAACAATAACAAACAATATGGTGAGTAGGGAAAAGACAACCCAACCGAAGGAATACGATATCCCTATATACGGAATATAAAAAATCCCAGCATCTTTATAGCTGTGTTACGAATAGTTTAATAGGGGTCTGTCCAAGAGCGTGCTCGTCGCGACCCCTGCCAGTCATTATGGCTGCAATCTTGGACCGAAGACGTTCCGCAGTGCGGGCTAGGGCGTCCCCCCGAGGCGACGCGTACCGGCCCGCCCCCGTCGGTACGAATATAGGTGGAAGCGGCGATGGGGGCCGCCACCCATCACGCCGGGCCCGAACTGGCGAGTCGTGGGGTGCAGAGTGCCGAATAGGCACTTGGAATGTAAGAGGTGGTATGGAAGATAAGATGCATGAGGTGATTGATGTGATGAAAGAGAGACGCCTGGATGCTCTGTGTGTAACAGAGACTAAGCGGAGGGGCAGTGAAACCTGTGATCTTCCTGATGGAACGATGGCTCTGTGGTCTGGGGTACCGCAGAGCAGTCGTGCCAGCATGGGGGTGGGTATCTTGCTGTCCCGTCGCCTGGCCTCTGGAGTGAGAGATTATGGCCTGTGCGATGCGAGACTTCTCTGGGTCCGTTTAAAACTGGGTGTCACTAGAGTATTGTTGGTCGCAGCATATGCTCCCGTAAGCTCGTCGACACCCCAGGACCTTGAGAAGTTTTGGGATAATGTCAGGGAAGTTCTGGATTTGGCTGAGGCGAACGAAAAGGTGATTCTGTGTGGCGATCTGAACGGATGGGTAGGAACCAGGCGGCAAACTTGCGACGCTGCTCTGGGTCCTTATGGTGATAAGAGAGTGAACGATGCAGGTAAGCTCATTGTAGATGTTTGTTTGGAAAGGGGTCTTCTTGTGTCTAATACGATATTCCAGCACAAGGACATACACATGTATACGTGGAGAACGAATGAACAAAAAAGCATGATAGATCTGATCCTGGTTGATAACCGTCTCCGAAGCAAACTACAAGATACGCGTGCGTATAGAGGCCCCACTCTGGAATCAGACCATTATCTCGTAGTTGCGCGGTTTAGTGGTCTGTTCAGGAAGTGGAGGCACTGGCGAGAGCGTATCCCCTTCGGAGACCTTGAAAAAATAAAGGTTGAAAAGTTGCAAGATGAGAGCGTGAGGAGAATGTATGAAGACAGAGTCCGGGACAAGCTTTTGACAGCAGGCTCTTTGGACTCAAATTTAGATGAATGCTGGAATAGCCTGAAAGAGAGTTTGGTGGAATCCGCGAAAGAAGTATGTGGTTGCTCAAAGAAGCATATTACAGCAAAAGGTGATGCATGGTGGGATGCGGAGTTGCAAAGCTCCGTAGAAAGTAAGAAGAAAGCGTGGCAGGACTATGTATCTTCTTTGAACCTGAATGCCAGTATGACAGAGATGAGGAAAGGAATATACCGGCAATGCAAGAATGCCACTAAAACTTTAGTGAAAAAAAAGCGTGAAAGAGCCAGTATGATTGAGGAGGAGAGGCTGGCGAAGAACTTCGAGAACAACACCAAACTCTTTTGGAGCAAGGTGAGAAAGGCTCGAGGTGATTCGTCAGGCTCCAGAATGGAAAGGATAAAATCTAAAGATGGTGACATTCTTGCAGACACACAAGCTGTGCTAAACCGGTGGAGTGAATATTTTGGAGAAATGTATGGAGATGACCCGGATGCTGATGCCGCAGACGTGCCCAAAGGCGAGATTGCGGCACCAGAATCAACGGAGGACATCACTATGGAAGAAGTTGAATGGGCGATAGGAAGTATGAAAAACGGTGAAGCTGCGGGAGTAGACATGATATCTGCCGAGATGATCAAATATGGTGGAACATGCGTCCGGGACGCTTTCCGGGCCCTTGCAAACCTTTGCTGGAGGACCGGTGGAGTCCCTACAGATTGGCGCCGCGCAGTCATAGTACCCTTGTATAAAGGCAAGGGTTCACAATATGACTGCGCCAATTACAGAGCCATCAGTTTGATCAGCTTGGCAGCCAAGGTGTACGGTAAAATTATTGAACGGAGAATGCGCGTGAAGTCCGATGGAATGTTGTGCGAGGCACAAGGGGGTTTCAGGTCTGGAAGAGGATGTTCGGATCAAGTCTTCTCACTCCGCAACATCGTAGAGAAGCATCTGGCAGTGGGCCGGAAGGTTTTCTGCGGTTTTGTAGATCTAGAGAAGGCATTTGACAGAGTTGTGCGAAAGAGACTTTGGGACATTTTGCCAGAGTATGGTATAGATGGCACTATGTTGCGAGCCGTCCAGTCCACTTATGTGGACTGCAAGGCATGCGTACGGGTGGGTGGTAACAGGTCACCCTGGTTTGACGTTAAAATCGGCGTCAAGCGGGGTTGCGTGTTGTCCGCTAGACTGTTTATAATATATCTGGACAAAAGTCTTCAAAGACTGAAAGCGATGAATGAAGGTGTACAAATGGGTGACTTAGTGGTAAACCATCTACTTTATGCAGATGACGCGGTTTTAATAGCGCCAACAGCCACTGATCTGCAAACACTAGTCACAGTTATGAAAGACGACTGCATGATCAATGGCTTACACTTGAATGTGAAGAAAACCAAGATTATGGTTTTTGAAAGGGAAGAAACCAGAACGAATGTAAGGATTGTGGTTGGTAACGATGTGCTGGAACAAGTGAATGAGTTTGTATATCTTGGATGCGCCTTCAGTAAGGATGGGAAATACACCGCTGACATAGAGAGAAGAGTGAGTGCAGGGAACAGAGTGAATGGTGCGATGGGAAAGCTACTCAGGAGCCGGCACTTAAGCCATAAGGCGCAGCTGGCCGTACATAACGGAGTTCTTGTCCCAACGCTGTTATATGGTAGCGAGAGCTGGGTATGTAAGAAGGAGAATAAAAGTAGGATAAATGCGGTAGAAATGCGAGCTCTGCGGAAGATGTGCGGAGTGAAGCTGACCGACCGCATTAGCAACAGCGTAGTAAGACAGCGAGTAGGTATGAAAGATAGTATCGGTGTAAAGATGAGAAAGGGCATGCTCCGTTGGTTCGGGCATATAGAAAGAATGCCAGAGGAAAGAATGACAAAACAGATATACAATGTGAAAGTGGAAGGATGCAGGTACCGGGGAAGACCTAGACTATCTTACCACGACCAAATAAACCGAGTGTTATCTGATGGAAAAGTCAAGAGTCTCCGTAACCGGCGAGCGTGTATGAGACGAACTATGAGAGTCGAGGAAGCCAGAGAGGTATGTAAGGAAAGAACCTGTTGGAACTCTGTACTCTCTGCCTACCCCGCAAGGGATCTGGCGTGAGGTTATAGATAGATAGAGATAGATAGTTACTAATAATTAAATTTAAAAATGCTAACAATAGAAAATACACAAATATGATGAACAATATGGTGAGTAGGGAAAAGACAACCCAACCGAAGGAATACGATATCCCTATATACGGAATATAAAAAATCCCAGCATCTTTATAGCTGTGTTACGAATAGTTTATTGGTAGGCATAGTTATAAAAACAACAGCCCTATTAGGGGGATAACTGGTAGTGCTAAGGATAACTGGCGCCTTCCTTGCCTATATGAACGTACAAGTCCTTTATTCTCATTAGTGTAAACTAAAGTAACTGGATAAGTGCGAGCAGGACTCGCGCTCTGAGGGTTCCGTACCGGTTTCGGTTTCGGCCAGTTTCAGCGTAAAATTGTAGTTTCAGCAGAAAACCAGCCGAAACTATGTTTGTGAGCTTCCGGGTGGCCTTTGGGCGCTATAGGCGAGTGTCAAAATGACTGGCTGACATTGAATCTGTTTTTATCTTGCAAAAAAGGTCTATTAGGGCCATCTATAACTTGAGTAGTCGCAACTCTTTAAGAGAACTGTTCAAAGAAGCTAATATCATGACGGTCCCATGTCCATATATTTATGAAAACATTATGTATACTAGAAAAAATTTAGATCTCTTTATTCAGCTAGGTGGTGGGCATTGCTATAACACACGACCTAGAAATAAATTAGATTAACCGCAATTTCGTCTGTCAAAAATAACAGGTCTTTCATAGGGTAAGATTTAATAACAAAATTCTAATTGACGTCACTAAACTTAGTGAAAATTCAAAGTTCATGTAAAACGCACACTTTGTAAGCAAGCTTATTATTCAATAGAAGATTATTTAAAAGATAAAAATGCTTGAATAGATGCTATTCCAGCTCCACTTGAGTCATGACAGCCTATTCAACTGTTATTAGCAAATATTCCCGCTCTACCTTCTATTAAATTAACATTATAACATTTCTTTGTGTACTTTTTTTTTGTAAATGAGGAAACCATGTAACCATTCTCATAAATAGTATAATTTGCTTTATTTAACTTAGACTCACCTGATGACCAACCTACATTGTTCTCCCATACCTCACAACAAAATGTAGATGAAAAAGTTTGTAAATTTTTTATTTTAAAAGAGTAACCGTGGAGTTTCTTCCTTCTTCTCCACAGGTATATTCCGAAGTGGTGGTCTTTGTTACTTTTGTAACGATTCATAAATATTATAACGGTTTACATGTATAAAAAATATTCTGATTCTGACTGAACTAAGGTCTAGGCATATCGATTTTTATTTTAATAAAATCCTAATTTGAATTAATTCTAATCGATTGCACTGGAATCAATTCTCGTTTTTGAGCCTGTTGTGTTTGTCTTAATTAGTACCTACTATATAGTTTTAGGTAAGGATCTGATAGTGTACCTGTAAGGTGGCCCTCTTTGGTCTGGTGGCAAAGCACATCGCTTTGTGATCACGAGGTCCTAGGTTCAAATCCTAGGTCGGACAAATTTAGTTTTTCTAACGAAAAATTCCCAGTATGAGTCCGGAGTCTGAAATTGTGCCAGGTATATGGCAATAGGCTCGCCCCCTATTACATGGGACCTAACATCGTTGGCGGAACGTGGGTGTACTCAGTACACCTCTGCCACCCCCGCTGGGGAATATAGGCGTGACGGTGTTTTTTTTTTTTTTTTATTATAATTATTTATCAACATTAAAATCGGTTTACGAACGAAGAAGTTATCGTCAAACATACCTAAAAAATATGTACACAGATTAATTGTGAACCTCCTTTTTTGGCGTCCGTTAATATTTTGTTTAATTCTATAGTTAGGTACCTATAGGATGGTCATAAAATCATAATAACTCAATCTAGTTATGTATACTGGACCAGTACACAGCTCAGTGCAAGTACTTTAAAAGATGATGCAATAACAACAGACTATTGCTCATAGAATATAATTCCAAGTACTGTTTTGCTTAATCAGCTTAACTTGCATCAGCTGCGTATTTATCAAGTAAACAGATATCAGGTTACTTGTTTAGTCTCAGTCCAATTCTAATAACTGTTATGCTTAATAAGCAATATCAATTAATAAGACGCATAATGCGTGGGTTCCTTCTAGAAACAGTTGTTTACTTGACGATGCCTATAAATAGCCATCGCCAAGCAAAGTACATTCAATATCGACTCAGCTCTCTTACCGTTCGCACTAACGTTAAGTAATATTAATAGACTGCATTAATATTTTGAGTATCTATTATTCATTTGTATTGTTAAATAAATATATTTTTATAAAGTCACGCCGGCCTTTATATTTGACTGGCGCAGCCGAACGGTAGGATTTCAGTCGCGATAAGTGTTGCAGCAGTTATATCTAACAAGCTCAACGCCGTGTAAGAGTACAAGCATCGATTCCGGACCACAATCGCCTGGCTGAATCCTAGAAAAAGACCTACCCTACCTTCGAACAAAGAAATTTTGTCAAGAAGTGCCTGCAGATACTCAAAGAGCGGATATTCGGCATGAAAAATTGCAGCATTGTGTGAGTTCTGACCTTTCCCACATGTTCCTATTTTTCTGTCTATTCTGAATTTAATTGGACAAGCATCGCTAATTTCAATCAGACCCCGAGCCTGTAATTCCGGTCAAAAATCACGGGAATTATTTGGATAAAAGGATATCGCATTATTAGACAAGCATCGCTAATTTGTGATTAGAATTTAGGATCTCACGGGATTTAGACACGCATCTCTAAGCCGTAGATCACCACTTAGGGCCGTAAGAATCAGACAAGCATCGCTGAACTTACATAAAACATTGTCGTATTTTTATTGAAAAAGATATTATTGAAAAGAAAATAAATTTTATTGAAAAGAAAATAAATCTTATTGGAAAGAAATTAAATATTATTAAAAAAAGAAATAATAAACTTTGTTCTGCCTATAAAGGCTAAGTTGAATAATAATTGATAAGAGTTATCTTTTCGGACAAAAATCGCCGAATCTATGAACTTTTTCTTTTATTATATAATTTTTTTTTATTATCGTAAACTTTTTTTTGTGTTATTTTTAAATTGTATTTTTTTGTGTGTGTTATTTTAAATTGTATTTTTTTTATTTTGTGTGTATAATATTTATCTTATTGTGTTTGTAAAAGTGAATAATAAGTGTTCAAAATATTCAAAATGAATCAAATTCAAATTATTCCGAAAGAAATTCTCGACTTAATTCCGCGTTACGACGGTAACGATCAATTGTTAAATTTTTACATCCAAAAGTGCGAATATGTTATTAGAAGTTTTAGTCGCGAAAATAATGCCGCACAACAAATGTACATTTACCATAGTCTGACGAGTAAATTAATAGATAAAGCCGCGAAACTAGTGAGTGAAAGAAATATTATCAATTCTTGGGATAGTTTAAAGGAACTCCTCATAGAACATTTCGGAGATCCTAGAACAGAAGATTGCATAGCCGTAGAGTTAGAAAACATTAAATTAAAATTAGGAGAATCATATATAGATTTAGCTCATAGAATCCAAGACGTAAAAAGTTCAGTTATAGCCAAAGTAAATTTGTTAACCGATGAAGGCGTTAAAGCCGCTAAAATGATTATTTACAATAATTCCGCGTTAAATAGCTTTTTGTTTAACTTACCAGAAGACCTATTAAGGATCGTTAGGTTAAATAAATGCGCTAATCTAGAATCAGCCTTAGGAATTGTTACAGAGGAAGTAAATTTCCATAACCATTATAATGCAAAAAGTAAAGTTAAATCAAATAATAGTTTACAAACAACTAAACAAATTCCAACCCAATTTAAATTTGGCATACCTCAAAACAGATTCCTTCAAAGTAATTTTCCACAAAGACAATTAATGAACCAAAACTTCCGACCTAACTTCAATCCTAATTTAATTCAGCAAAATCAACAAAAATTCTTTAAAAATGATCAAAGATTACCCTACAACATAAATAATTACAAGCAATCTGGATTCTTCAAATCCAACCCAAATCAACAATTCCGTTTCGGGATTCCTAATAAATTCATAAATAAAAATCAAACAGATAATGATGTCACAATGAGGACAGCAGTTTGTAATAATATGATTGAAAATTTACACGAGAATGACGCAGATGACATCGACCTTGAGACTGACGAATACTTTGATGAATATGAGCCAGTGACAATCGATGAAGTCGACGACGAAAACCCCGATAATAATGTTTCTCCACCTGAAATTTTTCCAATGGATCCGGTCCAAGATCCCCCGAAATAGTTAAACTTAATTATAGTGAAACCTTAAAATTACCACATATAATAATACCAGAAATCCATTCAAAATTTATGATAGATACAGGAAGCACTAGATCCTTCATTAGCCCCGAAATCGCGAACAAATTCTTTTATAATTTTATAACTTTAGAACCTTTTGAAATAATTAGTACACATGGACACAGTAGGCACAGTAAAGTAGCTTATATGCCCTTAACCAAAACTTTTAAAAGTAAACTTCGTCACAAGTTTTATATTTATGACGTGGATAACAGATACGAAGGTTTATTAGGTTCAGACTTGTTAAAAGAACTAGAAGCCACAATAGATATGAAAAATCAAGTTTTAAAAACCAGAAATACTAAAATTCCGATATTGTATAGAAAACCCTACGAAATAAAATTATCACCGCGTTCAGAAACTCGTGTTAAAATTCCGACAAATCTTAAAAATGGTGAAGCCATAGTACATTTTTTAGAATTTCAACCAGGAGTTAGAATGCCCGATGCCATAGTAAATTGTAAAAATTCAATAGCCCAAACAATTATACAAAATTCTACAGATCAAAATGTTATATTAAAATTTGATAATCCATTAAAAGTAGACAAATTTGAGGAAAAATTTTTCAATAACCTCAGTACTTTAAATTTAAATACAAATAAAAATAAATTGTTACAACAAAACCTTTCAAAATTAAGATTAGATCATTTAAAGAAAGAGGAAAAACAAGCCATACAAAAATTATGTTACAGATATAGAGACATATTCTATTGTGATGATATTCCTTTAACTTTTACGAATCAAGTTAAACATAAAATTAGAACCACTAATGAAGATCCCATATATATAAAACCATATAGACATGCCCCTACAGAAAATAAAGAGATTGGAAAACAAATAGATAAATTATTAAGAAACAATGTCATTAGGGAATCGCACTCTCCATGGAGCGCCCCAGTTCACTTAGTTCCAAAAAAAATGGACGCTTCGGGCGAACGAAAATTTCGCATGGTCATAGATTATAGACGATTGAATGAAATAACCGTAGACGACAAATACCCATTACCAAACATTTCAGACCTTTTCGATAAATTAGGAAAAGCGTGTTATTTTTCTACATTAGATTTAGCTAGTGGTTACCATCAGATTGAAGTAGAGAAACAAGATCAATCTAAAACAGCATTTACAGCACAAAATGGACATTATGAATTTACTAGAATGCCATTTGGTTTAAAAACAGCCCCCGCAACATTCCAACGTGCAATGGATAACATACTTAGAGGTTTACAGGGTATCCATTGTTTAGTTAATTAGATGATATCATTATATTCTCAAGTAGTTTAGAAGAACATTTAGAAAAATTATAAAAAGTATTTGAAAGACTTAGGCAAACAAATTTAAAAGTAACATTAGACAAGTGTGAATTTCTCAGAAAAGAAGTTTTTACCTAGGTCACACTATTACAGAAAATGGTCTTCAACCAAATGATGATAAAATTAAAGCCATATTACAATTTCCGTTACCTAAAACACCTTCGGAAATACGTAGTTTTGTTGGATTAGTAGGTTACTACCGAAAATTCATTAAAGATTTTTCCAAATTAACACAACCTCTCACTAAATGTTTAAAGAAAAGACACAAAATTATAATTAACAAAGAATATATTGATGCATTTGAGAAATGTAAAGAAATTTTAACAAACGCCCCAATCTTAAAATACCCCGATTTCACTAAACCATTTTTATTAACAACCGACGCATCCAATTATGCCCTTGGCGCTATACTATCACAAGGACCGATAGGTAGTGACAAGCCTGTAGCTTATCTTAGTAGAACATTAAACGACGCAGAAACCCGTTATAGTACAATAGACAAAGAATTATTAGCCATAGTATGGGCGTGTAGAAAATTTAGGCCATACTTATATGGAAATAAATTCACCATATTAAGTGACCATAAACCCCTAATGTGCTTAAATTCCGTTAAAGAACCCGGAAATAGACTTACTAATTGGAAATTACAATTAACAGCATTTGATTACGAAATTGAATACAAACCCGGTAAACAAAATGGAAACGCTGATGCGCTTTCACGTGCAAAAATTAATATACTAAAAGATAATCTATCAATGAAAGTTAATGCCTCAAGTCCCATAACAATATCTTCCGAAAATTTAAGTAAATCCGAATTAACCAACCCAGTTCTTTCTTTAAATAGTAGTACCTTAACCGCATCTGAAAAATCAGAATCATCTTTTATAACTGTCCATTCAGAGGAAAACATGGATTCTGCTGATATTCCTATTTTACAAGAAGCAATTGATACTAAACCTAATCAAATACTTGTGTACACCTGGAACAGAAATGAATTTACTGTTAAAAATTTATCCAGAGATAAACAAAAAGTATTAGAAGTTCATTTACCATTAAATAATACCCAGTTAATAAAATCATTCCTTAAAGAATATATTAGGCCTAAAATAAAATATTTCCTATACTTTGACGATGAACGTCATCGTAAACAATTTTCAGAAATCATTATAACTTTATTTAAAAAAGATTCAGTAAAATTCTTTGAATGCACAAAACGTGTAGTGTACGTTGAAGATGAAAATGAGCAGCGTGATATAGTGTTAAAATACCATATTGGCAAAACTTGTCACCGTGGCGTAAAAGAAACCATTGCTCATCTTAAACGAACATTTTTCTGGCAAAATTTAGAACAAACCGTATCAAGTATAATAAATTTTTGTGAAACATGCAAAACCATGAAATACGATAGAAAACCATTAAATCCTAAATTACAATTAACCCAAACTTTCTTGAAAGGGTCTAGACCCTTTCAGGAAATTTTCATAGACTTATTTTCCATAGAAGGCAAATATTTCCTAACGATAGTAGACTCCTTTAGTAAATTAGGTCAAGCCATAGAAGTTTCAAATAGAACAACACCAGAAATAATTAGAACATTAATCAAATATTTTTCCATTTACGGAGTACCAAGAAAAATAAGTTCAGATCCAGGTTCAGAATTCAATAATAATTTACTTAAAGAAATGGTAATATTTTATAAAATAGATTTACATATTGGAACACCCCATAACCCCAACTCAATGGGCATTGTTGAACGTTTTCATTCCACAATAATAGAAATTTATAGACTTGCACAATATGAAAGGAAAATAACAATACTGCCTCAGTAATGACATACGCGATAATGTCGTATAACCAGTCCATACATTCAACAACTGGTCTTACGCCATTTGAAGTAGTTTTTGGACATACAGATTCATCCAGTACATTTGAAGTTGATTTTGAAAAGAATTATACACAGCAACTTGTTTTAGAGCACCGTAGAAGAACTAAACACTTATATGATTTCTTAACCGATAAAATGATAAATAACAAAATTAAAATTAGAGAAAAACGTGGCGGTGAAGAAAGAATAAAATTTAAACAAGGAGACACCGTCTTCATAAAAGGTGTCAATATTAGGCGAAGTAAAGACCAACCGCGTTATAAAAAAGCAAAAATTATTGGAACAGTTAATAGAAACACAGTACCGGTAGAGTCTCATCAGAGACACACAAAAGTCCCAATAAAAGATATAAAACGTCCTCCGCAGGTTCGCGCTCCTGATCCTCGTACAGGCAGCCCAAAACCTGGCCCTTCAACTTCAGAAAATTGAAAATAATCCTGGAATCTTCCCAGTTAAGGAAGGAAAAGCATTCATAAGCACCTATAATTGGAATATAATTAAAATATTAGATTTAAAATTTGTTAGTAACAGTATCGAATATAACGTTAACAAGTATTATGAAGTTAACGATTATTTAAAAGAAAAATTAAATGTATATTTCTTAGACGGAAATATCATAGATGCACAAATGCAAACTGAGTATATTATGGGTTTAACATTAGAGCGCTATAATCAATTAGTCCCAACAATTAGAATTAAAAGAGGTATTTTAAATCCCTTAGGTTCAATAGTTAAAGCCATTACAGGCAATTTAGATAGTGAAGACGCAATCAGATACACACCGTCACGCCTATATTCCCCAGAGGGGGTGGCAGAGGTGTACTGAGTACACCCACGTTTCGCCGACGATGTTAGGTCCCATGTAATAGGGGGCGAGCCTATTGCCATATACCGGGCACAATTCCAGACTCCGAACTCATACTGGGAATTTTTCGTTAGAAAAACTACATTTGTCTGACCTAGGATTTGAACCCAGGACCTCGTGATCACAAAGCGATGCGCTTTGCCACCAGACCAACGAGGCAATCAGATACGATTCCTTAATAAGTCATATTCAATCTAAACAAAACGCTATTGATAACAAAATATCATTAGTTTCCGAAACAATTGGAGTATTAGTAAATCTGACAAAATCTACGAGAAATAATTTTATTGAAATAGACAAAACAATTAACGAAATAGAATCCATCCTAAATAAAACTCAATTCCAACATAGTCAAGAAATTGTCTTGAATACTTTCGATTTATTTATCCATAATTTTCAAATTTTGTTAACTAGGTTAGATGAGGTTGAAACAGCTATTGCTTTCAGTAGATTAAATATTATACATCAATCCATTTTAGACATAGATGAATTGTTATCAACTCTTAAAGATATAGAGAAAATAGATAAATTAATGTATCCAGTAAATTCCGATAATTTGATAAAAATTGAACATTGTATAGACATAAGAGCATATATTAAGGACAAACGAATAACGTTTATTATGTCAATACCAATTGTCCAATTAGATTTCTATAACTATTACAACCTTCATCCTTTTCCCATGTATAATCCTCATTTAAACCTAACATTCCTATTAACGTCTCAATATTCCCAAATCCTGGTCAGAGGGTCAGATATACTTCCACTATCACAATCATGCAAAGAAATAGACGAAGGAGAATTCCTGTGTTATGAAGATAATTTATCTGTCACTAATGAATGTAATAGAGTGAATGGTGCGATGGGAAGGCTACTTGGGAGCCGGCACTTAAGCCAAAAGGCGCAGCTGGCCATGCATAACGGAGTGCTTGTCCCAACGCTGTTATATGGCAGTGAGAGTTGGGTATGTAAGAAGGAGAACGAAAGCAGGATAAATGCGGTCGAAATGCGATCTCTGCGGAAGATGTGCGGAGTCACGCTGACCGACCGTATTCGCAACAGCGTAGTAAGAAAGCGAGTAGGTATGAAAGTTAGTATCGGTGTAAAGATGAGAAAGGGTATGCTCCGTTGGTTCGGGCATATAGAAAGGATGCCAGAAGAAAGAATGACAAAACAGATATACAATGCGAAAGTGGAAGGATGTAGGTGCCGGGGAAGACCTAGACTATCTTACCATGACCAAATAGACCGTGTCTTAGCTGAAGGGCAAGTCAAGAGTCTCCGTAACCGGCGAGTGTGTATGAGACGAACTATGAGAGTGGAGGAAGCCAGAGAGGTATGTAAGGAAAGAACCTGTTGGAACTCTGTACTCTCTGCCTACCCCGCGAGGGAGCTGGCGTGATGATATAGATAGATAGATAGATAGATAATGAAGACTTATGCATTACAGATTTGATGAAATTTTCTTCACAAATTACATCATGTTCACTTACAGTGAAATCCTCAAAAGTCAAGGTCAAATCTATTCGGCCTGACACATGGTTACTATATTCAGGAAAACAGACATTTCTCACAGAACATTGTGAAAATGATTTTAATCAGTACAACATTTTTGGCACCTATATATTAACCTTAGATAATGAATGTGAAGCTACATTAGAGAACATCACATTAAGGAAACGTCTCATACAATTAACTTATCAAGTCTTCCATCAAGTTCCAGTTATAAATTTACCAAGCATCACAGCAGCAGAGAAAATCTACAAGCAGCCAATCAGCCTAGATGAAGTCAACTTAGAAGATCTTCAGTTCCTGTCACACGTGTTAAGCAGTAAAAGTGAAAAACTCAGTGAAAACCACGTATATTCAGTGAATGTGCATAGCATAAGTTTAGGTTCTATAATCATTTATGTAATATTAATAATTGTGCTTTTGATTGTTTTATATATTAATAAGTCTAAAATATTGTCCTTATGTAAACATAAGCAAAATCAACATTCTCAAAAATCGAACGCTGATTTTGAACTTATGGAGGGAGGAGTTATGTATACTAGACCAGTACACAGCTCAGTGCAAGTACTTTAAAAGATGATGCAATAACAACAGACTATTGCTCATAGAATATATTTCCAAGTACTGTTTTGCTTAATCAGCTTAACTTGCCTCAGCTGCGTATTTATCAAGTAAACAGATATCAGGTTACTTGTTTAGTCTCAGTCCAATTCTAATAACTGTTATGCTTAATAAGCAATATCAATTAATAAGACGCATAATGCGTGGGTTCCTTCTAGAAACAGTTGTTTACTTGACGATGCCTATAAATAGCCATCGCCAAGCAAAGTACATTCAATATCGACTCAGCTCTCTTACCGTTCGCACTAACGTTAAGTAATATTAATAGACTGCATTAATATTTTGAGTATCTATTATTAATTTGTATTGTTAAATAAATATATTTTTATAAAGTCACGCCGGCCTTTATATTTGACTATCTACACATTCGTATTGTTTGTTGTTAAGGAGTTTCCTGGTGTATTTTCAAATACCAAGATTCAATACCAATGAAATTACAATGGAGGCCGGAGCTACACCAAGCCCAAAGCAAAAAGAATCACCAAATGTTTCATAAACCAAAATTTTTAACTAAACAAGCTTTTTTTAAAAAGAAGCTTTTATAGCGATATAAAAGAAGCTTTTTTGGCGAGAGAAGTCTCCAAGACATCGTCACCCTGCTAAAGGAGGCAGATCCCGATGACGTGCCCGCCTTTGTGGCGAAGCAGCTGCACAGGTTGCCCCCCGTCACATTCGACCACGTCGACGTCACCAGGCTGCCGAAGGACATAAACACCCTGAAGTCCAGCCTGGCCGAGGTTACATTCAGGTTGGAGGCTTCGGAAATTACCATCCGCGAACTACGGGAAGAGGTTGCGCCATTGCGTGGCGCCAGCCCTAGAAAGTAGGTCGCACGAGGCCTCTAATGTCAACGTGCGTCATGGGGCGCAAAATGCATCCGTCGGCAGTTTTGAGTCGGCCGATACGTCGCCGGCTGTTGCTACGGCCCCGTGCGATGCCCCGCGCCCCGCCGCCCGCAGCACACCGTGCCCCAACACCCGCAGCACACCGTGCCCCGCCGCCAGCTCCTTGGTCCAGCCGGTGACGTCAAACGTAAACACGACTACTTCTCGTCGTGATTACGCCGCCACCGCTACCCGCGCGCCAGAGAAGATAACCGGGAAGGCCCGTAAGGGTCCAAGTTGATGAGGAAGGCTTCATCAAGGTGGAGAAGAAGAAAGAGCCTCCCCGACGAAACCGGTGTGGGACTGCTCTGGTAGAAGATGGCATACTCCTTCGCTCAGCAGTACCTGCTGTACGTGTCTCGGCTACACTACACTACTAAAGCCGAGGACATTGCGGAGTACGCCCGTAAGAAGACCTTCTACACTCTGAGGGTCGAGAAGCTGAACTCGCAAAACAATACGGCATTCAATTCCTTTGTTGTGCGAGTTCCCACCGCCAAGCTGGAGACCTTCATGAGCGAGGAGTTCTGACCGAAGGGTGTCGTCTTCAGGAGATTTCGTGGAAGATTACGAGACGCCCCTGCTCAGCGCAACATGTCGCCGTCAACACATATGTCTTAGTTAATAAGTTTTTATATATTATGTGTATGTTAGTCTTTAAGGTATATATTCTATGGGCCTGTAAGTTACACATAATTATTTTGTGAAACTTCATTTGCCTGAAATAAATTATTTATTATATTATTATAGCAAAAATCCTATGTACGAGCATGCACTATGCCCGTACAACAGCTGAATCATCATTTTAGTGCAATACGCAAATTATTTAATATACAATTTACTGAAATACTGAAATTTAATATGCACGTTCTCATTACCCATCAGACTCACTTATTTACCCTTTAAGGAAAGATCTAAATATATCAGTAATTTTATCAGTTTATCAGTGTTTCAGTTTATCAGACTCTCTTAGTACGGACATCCCCGTACATTGGGTCCTTCGAGCTCATCGGTTAAGCGGGATCTTTGTACACGCGTTCATGATTTCGCTTGCCTTCTGTAAGCCAGCTTCAGTGCAGACGTACCATATGTGTTAACTCTGACTCTATTACTGTACTATCAAGTCATACAGTGATTCATCAGCCGGTTGCTTGCTGTAATATCAAGGAGCGGAGCTGACCGGAACGTCAAGGTTCGAGGTTAGTCAGTAGCAGTCGTAATCAAGTAAGATCTTTTCATTTTTTAACTTCTCATCTAAACAATATTTATACAAGGTGTAACATAATAAACGCAAGACCTCAGACACCCCGATTAGAGAATTGCTTCATAAATTCAAAATGAAAACCAATTTATAGGTTTTTACACTTTTTTAAGCACTTTTATATCCCAATTAACAATGAAACTTGCACGTGTATGTGTGCGTTTTGAGAAATTTGTTTTAGGAATGCATTTGAAATCACTTTATTGCTATGAATCAAGAATAAATTTAGTTTTTTATAGCGCACCGAAGGAGTAAAACCAATTTTTTGCAAATTTTATAACAATTTAATATACCTTAAAAATTGTTGGAATCAATTCAGTTACCGATTTAGAACGAACTACTTGCAGATTTTGCGTTTATTATGTTACAGCTTGTATAATATCAGCAACCATGACTTCAGTCAACGATATTATGGAAAGTCAGCAACAAGTAGCTGCGGCAATCGAAAACTTGTACACCAACTTTAGGAAGGATGGGGCAAGTAGGAAAACAGAAGAAAATTGGGCATACTTGATAATTATTGGTTGGAGTATGAGATACATTTCTCAAAGTCATCAGTATTGGACTTGGATCTGTCTACGCGGAACTACATCCGGACTACATATGGATGTCAGGAGGTTGAAAGAGAGATACGGCATCATTAGACGTAGACGTAGCAAGTAACAGCAGGAGAGCAGTCACAATCACCCTTAATAAAACCACCCACCTTTGTGCCGTCAACAAGTGGGTTGATTCAAGACAACCCACAGGGGGGAGGTAGCAAGCAACTCATACAATGAGTGCGACAGTCAGTAGAACAGAAGAAATGTTGCGAAAGCAGTCCAGCCATTTTAAGGCCTTTCACCATGAAATAGTAGGCATCGATCTGGAATCCAGCAGTGAGAAATGGGAACTACAAGACTTGCTTCACACCGTGCAGAATCGATGGGCCGCTATTGACTTGCTGCACTGGGACTTGGACAGCCAGATTGACGGTTCCAATGCAAAGTACGAGAATACTTTCGGTGTGTATAAACGAAAGTACCGCGATATCAAGAGAGCCATTAACAAAAAGATGTATTCAGCAGCTCACATGGAGAAAGCCACGCAGATGGAAATACCGATATTTTCTGGGAATTTTCAGACTTGGGTTGCATTTAAGGATTTGTTCAAAGAAACCATCCACAATAATACCTCTATGTCGAATGCACACAAAATGCAATACCTTAAGTCTAAGGTGAGAGGGGAGGCAGAGAGATTGATCCAGCATTTATACATCAGTACAGATAATTATCAAGTGTGCTGGGATATACTGCAACGATTTAACAACAAGTATCTCATCTTTATCTCCCACATGGATATTTTATCAAACCTGCCTGTTATGCAATTGCAATCAGTCACTCATTTAAAACGCATTCATGATACTACACAAGAGTGTCTGAACGCCATTAAAAATCTAGGTAGTCAAATATAAAGGCCGGCGTGACTTTATAAAAATATATTTATTTCACAATACAAATTAATAATAGATACTCAAAATATTAATGCAGTCAATTAATATTACTTAACGTTAGTGCGAACGGTAAGAGAGCTGAGTCGATATTGAATGTACTTTGCTTGGCGATGGCTTTTTATAGGCATCGTCAAGTAAACAACTCTTTCTAGAATGAACCCACGCGTTATACGTCTTATTAATTGATATCTGCTTATTTAGCAAAACAGTTATGAGAATTGGACTGAGACTAAACAAGTAACCTGATATCTGTTTACATGATAAATACGCAGCTGAGGCAAGTTAAGCTGATTAAGCAAAACAGTACTTGGAATTATATTCTATGAGCAATAGTCTGTTTATATTGCATCATCTTTTAAAGTACTTGCACTGAGCTGTGTACTGGTCTAGTATACATAACTCCTCCCTCCATAAGTTCAAAATCAGCGTTCGATTTTTGAGAATGTTGATTTTGCTTATGTTTACATAAGGACAATATTTTAGACTTATAAATATATAAAACAATCAAAAGCACAATTATCAATATTACATAAATGATTATAGAACCTAAACTTATGCTATGCACATTCACTGAATATACGTGGTTTTCACTGAGTTTTTCACTTTTACTGTTTAATACGTGTGACAGGAACTGAAGATCTTCTAAGTTGACTTCATCTAGGCTGATTGGCTGCTTGTAGATTTTCTCTGCTGCTGTGATGCTTGGTAAATTTATAACTGGAACTTGATGGAAGACTTGATTAGTTAATTGAATGAGACGTTTCCTTAATGTGATGTTCTCTAATTAAGCTTCACATTCATTATCTAAGGTTAATATATAGGTGCCAAAAATGTTGAACTGGTTGAAATAATTTTCACAGTGCTCTGTGAGAAATGTCTGTTTTCCTGAATATAGTAACCATGTGTCAGGCCGAATAGATTTGACCTTGACTTTTGAAGATTTCACTGTAAGTGGAGAAAATGATGTAATTTGTGAAGAAAATTTCATCAAATCTGTAATGCATAAGTCTTCATTAGGGACAGATAAATTATCTTCATAACACAGGAATTCTCCTTCGTCTATTTCTTTGCATGATTGTGATAGTGGAAGTATATCTGACCCTCTGACCAGGATTTGGGAATATTGAGGCGTTAATAGGAATGTTAGGTTTAAATGAGGATTATACATGGGAAAAGGATGAAGGTTGTAATAGTTATAGAAATCTAATTGGACAATTGGTATCGACATAATAAACGTTATTCGTTTGTCCTTAATATATGCTCTTATGTCTATACAATGTACAATTTTGATCAAATTATCGGTATTTACTGGATACATTAATTTATCTATTTTCTCTATGTCTTTAAGAGTTGATAACAATTCATCTATGTCTAAAATGGATTGGTGTAAAATATTTAATCTACTAAAAGCAATAGCTGTTTCAACCTCATCTAACCTAGTTAACAAAATTTGAAAATTATGGATAAATAAATCGAAAGTATTCAAGACAATTTCTTTACTATGTTGGAATTGAGTTTTATTTAGGATGGATTCTATTTCGTTAATTGTTTTGTCTATTTCAATAAAATTATTTCTCGTAGATTTTGTCAGATTTACTATACTCCAATTGTTTCGGAAACTAATGATATTTTGTTATCAATAGCGTTTTGTTTAGATTGAATATGACTAATTAAGGAATCGTATCTAATTGCATCTTCGTTATCTAAATTGCCTGTAATGGCTTTAACTATTGAACCTAGGGGATTTAAAATACCTCTTTTAATTCTAATTGTCGGGACTAATTGATTATAACGCTCTAATGTTAAACTCATAATATACTCAGTTTGCATTTGTGCATCTATGATATTTCCGTCTAAGAAATATACATTTAATTTTTCTTTTAAATAATCGTTAACTTCATAATACTTGTTCACGTTATATTCAATACTGTTACTAACAAATTTTAAATCTAATATTTTAATTATATTCCAATTATAAGTGCTAATGAATGCTTGTCCTTTCTTAACTGGGAAGATTCCAGGATTATCTTCAATTTTCTGAAGTTGAAGGGCCAGGTTTTGGGCTGCCTGTACGAGGATCAGGAGCGCGAACCTGCGGAGGACGTTTTATATCTTTTATTGGGACTTTTGTGTGTCTCTGATGAGACTCTACCGGTACTGTGTTTCTATTAATTGTTCCAATAATTTTTGCTTTTTTATAACGCGGTTGGTCTTTACTGCGCCTAATATTGACACCTTTAATGAAGACGGTGTCTCCTTGTTTAAATTTTATTCCTTCTTCACCGCCACGTTTTTCTCTAATTTTAATTTTATTATTTATTATTTTATCGGTTAAGAAATCATATAAGTGTTTAGTTCGTTTACGGTGCTCTAAAACAAGTTGCTGTGTATAATTTTTCTCAAAATCAACTTCAAATGCATTGGATGAATCTGTATGACCAAAAACTACTTCAAATGGCGTAAGACCAGTTGTTGAATGTATGGACTGGTTATACGACATTATCACATATGTCATTACTGAGGCAGTATCCGTTATTTTCCTTTCATATTTTGCAAGTCTATAAATTTCTATTATTGTGGAATGAAAACGTTCAACAATGCCCATTGAGTTGGGGTTATGGGGTGTTCCAATATGTAAATCTATTTTATAAAATATTACCATTTCTTTAAGTAAATTATTATTGAATTCTGAACCTGGATCTGAACTTATTTTTCTTGGTACTCCGTAAATGGAAAAATATTTGATTAATGCTCTAATTATTTCTGGTGTTGTTCTATTTGAAACTTCTATGGCTTGACCTAATTTACTAAAGGAGTCTACTATCGTTAGGAAATATTTGCCTTCTATGGAAAATAAGTCTATGAAAATTTCCTGAAAGGGTCTAGTTTGAGTTTGGGTTAATTGTAATTTAGGATTTAATGGTTTCTATCGTATTTCATGGTTTTGCATGTTTCACAAGAATTAATTATACTTGATACGGTTTGTTCTAAATTTTGCCAGAAAAATGTTCGTTTAAGATGAACAATGGTTTCTTTTATGCCACGGTGACAAGTTTTGCCAATATGGTATTTTAACACTATATCACGCTGCTCATTTTCATCTTCAACGTACACTACACGTTTTGTGCATTCAAAGAATTTTACTGAATCTTTTTTAAATAAAGTTATAATGATTTCTGAAAATTGTTTACGATGACGTTCATCGTCAAAGTATAGGAAATATTTTATTTTAGGCCTCATATATTCTTTAAGGAATGATTTTATTAACTGGGTATTATTTAATGGTAAATGAACTTCTAATACTTTTTGTTTATCTCTGGATAAATTTTTAACAGTAAATTCATTTCTGTTCCAGGTGTACACAAGTATTTGATTAGGTTTAGTATCAATTGCTTCTTGTAAAATAGGAATATCAGCAAAATCCATGTTTTCCTCTGAATGGACAGTTATAAAAGATGATGCTGATTTTTCAGATGCGGTTAAGGTACTACTATTTAAAGAAAGAACTGGGTTGGTTAATTCGGATTTACTTAAATTTTCGGAAGATATTGTTATGGGACTTGAGGCATTAACTTTCATTGATAGATTATCTTTTAGTATATTAATTTTTGCACGTGAAAGCGCATCAGCGTTTCCATTTTGTTTACCGGGTTTGTATTCAATTTCGTAATCAAATGCTGTTAATTGTAATTTCCAATTAGTAAGTCTATTTCCGGGTTCTTTAACGGAATTTAAGCACATTAGGGGTTTATGGTCACTTAATATGGTGAATTTATTTCCATATAAGTATGCCCTAAATTTTCTACACGCCCATACTATGGCTAATAATTCTTTTTCTATTGTACTATAACGGGTTTCTGCGTCGTTTAAGGTCCTACTAAGATAAGCTACAGGCTTGTCACTACCTATCGGTCCTTGTGATAGTATAGCGCCAAGGGCATAATTGGATGCGTCGGTTGTTAACAAAAATGGTTAAGTGAAATCGGGGTATTGTAAGATTGGAGCGTTTGTTAAAATTTCTTTACATTTCTCAAATGCATCAATATATTCTTTGTTAATTATAATTTTGTGTCTTTTCTTTAAACATTTAGTGAGAGGTTGTGTTAATTTGGAAAAATCTTTAATGAATTTTCGGTAGTAACCTACTAATCCAACAAAACTACGTATTTCCGAAGGTGTTTTAGGTAACGGAAATTGTAATATGGCTTTAATTTTATCATCATTTGGTTGAAGACCATTTTCTGTAATAGTGTGACCTAGGTAAAAACTTCTTTTCTGAGAAATTCACACTTGTCTAATGTTACTTTTAAATTTGTTTGCCTAAGTCTTTCAAATACTTTTTCTAATTTTTCTAAATGTTCTTCTAAACTACTTGAGAATATAATGATATCATCTAAGTAAACTAAACAATGGATACCCTGTAAACCTCTAAGTATGTTATCCATTGCACGTTGGAATGTTGCGGGGGCTGTTTTTAAACCAAATGGAATTCTAGTAAATTCATAATGTCCATTTTGTGCTGTAAATGCTGTTTTAGATTGATCCTGTTTCTCTACTTCAATCTGATGGTAACCACTAGCTAAATCTAATGTAGAAAAATAACACGCTTTTCCTAATTTATCAAAAAGGTCTGAAATGTTTGGTAATGGGTATTTGTCGTCTACGGTTATTTCATTCAATCGTCTATAATCTATGACCATGCGAAATTTTCGTTCGCCCGAAGCGTCCATTTTTTTTGGAACTAAGTGAACTGGGGCGCTCCATGGAGAGTGCGATTCCCTAATGACATTGTTTCTTAATAATTTATCTATTTGTTTTCCAATCTCTTTATTTTCTGTAGGGGCATGTCTATATGGTTTTATATATATGGGATCTTCATTAGTGGTTCTAATTTTATGTTTAACTTGATTCGTAAAAGTTAAAGGAATATCATCACAATAGAATATGTCTCTATATCTGTAACATAATTTTTGTATGGCTTGTTTTTCCTCTTTCTTTAAAAGATCTAATCTTAATTTTGAAAGGTTTTGTTGTAACAATTTATTTTTATTTGTATTTAAATTTAAAGTATTGAGGTTATTGAAAATTTTTTCCTCAAATTTGTCTACTTTTAATGGATTATCAAATTTTAATATAACATTCTGATCTGTAGAATTTTGTATAATTGTTTGAGCTATTGAATTTTTACAATTTACTATGGCATCGGGCATTCTAACTCCTGGTTGAAATTCTAAAAAATGTACTATGGCTTCACCATTTTTAAGATTTGTCGGAATTTTAACACGAGTTTCTGAATGCGGTGATAATTTAATTTCGTAAGGTTTTCTATACAATATCGGAATTTTAGTATTTCTGGTTTTTAAAACTTGATTTTTCATATCTATTGTGGCTTCTAGTTCTTTTAACAAGTCTGAACCTAATAAACCTGCGTATCTGCTATCCACATCATAAATGTAAAATTTGTGACAAAGTTTGCTTTTAAAAGTTTTGGTTAAGGGCATATAAGCTACTTTACTGTGCCTACTGTGCCTACTGTGTCCATGTGTACTAATTATTTCAAAAGGTTCTAAAGTTATAAAATTATAAAAGAATTTGTTTGCGATTTCGGGGCTAATGAAAGATCTAGTGCTTCCTGTATCAATCATAAATTTTGAATGGATTTCTGGTATTATTATATGTGGTAATTTTAAAGTTTCACTATAATTAAGTTTAATTATTTCGGGGGATCTTGGACCGGATCCATTGGAAAATTTTCAGGTGGAGAACCATTATTATCGGGGTTTTCGTCGTCGACTTCATCGATTGTCACTGGCTCATATTCATTAAAGTATTCGTCAGTCTCAAGGTCGATGTCATCTACGTCATTCTCGTATAAATTTTCAATCATATTGTTACGAACTGCTGTCCTCATTGTGACATCATTATCTGTTTGATTTTTATTTATGAATTTATTAGGAATCCCGAAACGGAATTGTTGATTTGGATTTGGTTTGAAGAACCCAGATTGCTTGTGATTATTTATATTGTAGGGTAATCTTTGATCATTTTTAAAGACTTTTTGTTGATTTTGTTGAATTAAATTAGGATTGAAGTTAGGTCGGAAGTTTTGATTCATTAGTTGTCTTTGTGGGAAATTACTTTGAAGGAATCTATTTTGAGGTATGCCAAATTTTAATTGGGTTGGAATTTGTTTGGTTGTTTGTAAACTATTATTTGATTTGACTTTACTTTTTGCATTATAATGGTTATGGAAATTTACTTCCTCTGTAACTATTCCTAAGGCTGATTCTAAATTAGCGATCTTAGCTAACGATCCTTAATAGGTCTTCTGGTAAGTTAAACAAAAAGCTATTTAACGCGGAATTATTGTAAATAATCATTTTAGCGGCTTTAACGCCTTTATCGGTTAACAAATTTACTTTGGCTATAACTGAACTTTTCACGTCTTGGATTCTATGAGCTAAATCTATATATGATTCTCCTGATTTTATTTTAATGTTTTCTAACTCTACGGCAATGCAATCTTCTGTTCTAGGATCTCCGAAATGTTCTATGAGGAGTTCCTTTAAGCTATCCCAAGAATTGATAATATTTCTTTCACTCACTAGTTTCGCGGCTTTATCTGTTAATTTACTCGTCAGACTATGGTAAATGTACATTTGTTGTGCGGCATTATTTTCGCGACTAAAACTTCTAATTACGTATTCGCACTTTTGAATATAAAAATTTAGTAATTGATCGTTACCGTCGTAACGCGGAATTAAGTCGAGAATTTCTTTCGGAATAATTTGAATTTGATTCATTTTGAATATTTTGAACACTTATTATTCAATTTTACAAACACAATAAAATAAATATTACACACACAGAATAATAAAAAAAAAAAACAATTTAAAATAACACACAAAAAAAAATACAATTTTAAAATAACACATAAAAGTTTACAATAAAAATTTTATAAAATAAAAGAAAAAGTTCATAAATTCGGCGATTTTTGTCCGAAAAGATAACTCTTATCAATTATTATTCAACTTAATTTAACCTTAGCCTTTATAGGCAGAACAACGTTTATTATTTTTTTTAATAATATTTAATTTCTTTTCATTGAGATTTATTTTCTTTTAATATATTACGTTCTCAAGTGGACCTTGTGATCGACCCACTGGAAGTAATTTTCTTTTTCAATAAAATACGACAATGTTTTACGTAAGTTCAGCGATGCTTGTCTGATTCTTACGGCCCTAAGTGGTGATCTACGGCTTAGCGATGCGTGTCTAAATCCCGTGAGATCCTAAATTCTAATCACAAATTAGCGATGCTTGTCTAATAATGCGATATCCTTTTATCCAAATAATTACCGCGATTTTTGACCGGAATTACAGGCTCGGGGTCTGAATGAAATTAGCGATGCTTGTCCAATTAAATTCAGAATAGACAGAAAAATAGGAACATGTGGGAAAGGTCAGAACTCACACAATGCTGCAATTTTTCATGCCGAATATCCGCTCTTTGAGTATCTGCAGGCACTTCTTGACAAATTTCTTTGTTCGAAGGTAGAGCAGGTCCTTTTTCTAGGATTCAGCCAGGCGATTGTGGTCCGGAATCGATGCTTGTACTCCTACACGGCGTTGAGCTTGTCTGGTATGACTACTGCAACACTTATCGCGACTGAAATCCTACCGTTCGGCTGCGCCAGTCAAATATAAAGGCCGGCGTGACTTTATAAAAATATATTTATTTCACAATACAAATTAATAATAATAATAATAATATTAGCCCTGTTAAGAAACTGTCCCACTGTTGGGCACGGGCCTCCTCTCAAATTGAGAGGGTTTTAGGCCATAGTCCACCACGCTGGCCTAGTGCGGGTTGGCGAACTTCACACACCTTCGAGAAATTCTTAGGCATGCAGGTTTCCTCACGATGTTTTTCCTTCACCGTTAAAGCAAGTGATAATTAATTTTAATACGCACATGCTTTTCGAAAAGACAGAGGTGCGTGCCTGGGTTTGAACCCGAGACCTTTGACTTTGCAGTCCAACGGTTTAACCACTAGGCTATCACTGCTAATAATAGATACTCAAAATATTAATGCAGTCAATTAATATTACTTAACGTTAGTGCGAACGGTAAGAGAGCTGAGTCGATATTGAATGTACTTTGCTTGGCGATGGCTTTTTATAGGCATCGTCAAGTAAACAACTCTTTCTAGAATGAACCCACGCGTTATACGTCTTATTAATTGATATCTGCTTATTTAGCAAAACAGTTATGAGATTGGGACTGAGACTAAACAAGTAACCTGATATCTGTTTACATGATAAATACGCAGCTGAGGCAAGTTAAGCTAATTAAGCAAAACAGTACTTGGAATTATATTCTATGAGCAATAGTCTGTTTATATTGCATCATCTTTTAAAGTACTTGCACTGAGCTGTGTACTGGTCTAGTATACATAACTAGGTACCGACATCAGTTCCTGGGGTCCTATTATGGTCTACTTATTAACGAAGAAATTAGACCCGGCCTTGCACTCTGAGTTCACGGGACTTATAAAGAACCCACGTGAATTGCCTAATTTGCAGGAATTCTTACAATTTTTAGAAGCCAAATTTACAGCATTAGAGGCTTCACGCAGGAAACAAGATTACCATACCCAAAAATATCACTGCAATCTCATCAAAATATTATTGTTCATTATGCCACAGTAACGAACATGGCATATATTTTTGCAAACAGTTTTTGGAATGCAACCCTCGAATAGGTTGAAAACAGTATCGAAATTAATTCTTTGTCCAAATTGTCTTTTCGATCATCATGGGAAACCATGCCTATCAGTTAAATTATGTCGCGAATTTAATAAGGATCATAATCGCTTACTACATGATGCATTTGCGCAATCGCAATACACGCGCACTGCGGTGCAAAGCGGCCACGGGGAAGGCACGAGCATACGCGAAAGCAATAAAGTCGCCCCGAATGGAAACGCAAACGCAAGGAAAACCTTCCGAACTCGCTCGCACGTTTCACTACAAGAAGACTGTTTGGAAGTGTTGTTGCCAACCGCTTTAATTAAAATTCAAGCAAATGATGGGTCTCAGCACGTTATGCGCGCGCTCTTAGATCAGGGTTCACAAACGTCCCTGATAACGGAACACGCCGCCCAGCTCCTGAAAATACCAAGAAAAAAATGCATGGGAGTAATCATGTGGGTATTGGAGATAAAGAAAACAATATCAAGGGCATAATTACTATTAGATGTTCATCCACAGTTAGTGATTTCACATTTGAGACAGACGTTATAATAATGAAAACAATAATTAAGAATTTACCAAGTCAAGCCTTTTCAAAGCTCGATTGGTCATACCTAGATCATATTAATCCAGATACAGAATTCTACAGGGGCCGCCCGGTGAATATATAACTAGGCGCAGATATATATTCACTTATCCTAATGGATGGCATATGCAGAGCAGACGCAAATCTACCGACTGCACAGCAAACGCAGTTTGGATGGATTTTGAGTAGAAACGTCAAGTCCTTTCAATGCAATATAGTTTTACATAATATAGAAGAGCTACAGAAGTTTTGGGAGACAGAGGACATCTCCGAACCATCAGAATTATCATCAGAAGATCATTGCCTAGAGTTTTATCAGAAAACAACCACAAGACGGGCAGACGGGAAAACCGGATTATAAAGAAAAATTGGGTACATCTAAATCAAAAGCAGTCGCTCAGTTTTATAAATTAGAACATAAAATCAATAATAATCCAACCATCGCGGAAGACTACACATAGTTTATGGACGAGTACTTGTCGCTCGGACATATGATATCAACTGACAATCGCAACAAAGCATTTAAATGTAATTTACCTCATCATTGCGTCAAACGCGAAGAGTCCACTACGACCAAATTACGTGTTATTTTTAATCCATCCGATAAAACGTCATCTGGACTTAGTTTGAATGACGTAATGTATCACGGGCCGAACTTGCAACAAGACCTTATCCTAAAGTGGAGGCAATACAGATTCGCTTTAACCGCCAACATAGAAAAAATGTTCCGGCAAATATGGGTGTTGACCCATATTAAATATTTACAAATGATAGTGTGGAGAAATAATCAGACGGCGTTCTTAAAAGAATATTTGCTCGCGACAGTAACATATGGGACAAAAGCAGCGCCTTTTCTTGCCATGATGACGCTGAAACAACTTGCGCAGGCCGAGAAAATCAACTATCTTACTAGCATGGCGCCTAGTGTTCTCCAGGAAGCATTTTACATGGACGATTTGGCTCATGGCAGTCATTTGATTCAGTTAGGAAAGCAGTTGCAGAAAGATTTGATCAGTATCTTGAAAGCAGGGGGATTTAATTTAAGAAAATGTAAGTCAAATTCTCCCGAGTTACTAGAAGATGTCACAGTATACGAACAACAAAAAGCTTTCGACTTTAAGCAAGCAGAGTCGACTAAAGCTTTAGGTCTTAAGTGGGATCCTCAGATGGATTACCTCACTTTTCATACAGATGTCCGAAATTTACAGAAATAAAAGTACCTCAGTCACATTAGTAGCGGCAAAAAACTAAATTAGTACCACTTAGTAAACAATGTTCACTGCCCCGTTTAAAACTGTGTGGCGCTGTTCTGCTTTCAAAGTTAATGTCCAAGATCAAGGAGTGTCTGGTACATTATAATATCATCACCTACGGATGGATAGATTCCATGGTGGTATTAGGTTGGCTAAATGGCGAAGCAGAGAAATGGAAGCCATTTGTTGCCAACCGAGTGTGACAAATTATACTATCAATCCTAGCCGAGTGTTGGAGATACGTAGCCTCAAAAGAGAACCTACCTACGTGGCGGAAAAGAAGCATCAAAATTACATGACAAATCAAGTAATGAAAAATGTTAAACAAGTCAATGTAATAATAACATGTGGACATGAAATTATGAAACAAGTACCAGATAAGCAAAGCTCATTCAGTAAAACAGTAAGAATAATAGCATGGGCATTAAGATTCAGCAAGAAAGGCGAAAAGCACGTTTCTTTAGGCAGGCAAGAGTTAAACAAGGCTAAAGATATTATAGTAAAAAATATCCAACAGGGAAATTTCACAGAAGAAACAAATCGCCTAAAGGAATCCAAGAGTATTAGCAGCAAAAATAAAATATTTAATTTAAGCCCCATATTAGACGAAAACGGTATCTTGAGAGTTGGAGGTAGACTCAAGCATGCGCATATTTCGAAATGAAACACCCTGCTATAATCCCTAGTAACACAAGAATTATCGATCAGGCGCACGAGCTCACTTATCACGGGGGAGCTCGGTTAACTACCGCATACATACGTCGCAAATATTGGCTTATTGGTGGAAACAATGCCATGAAAAAACGACTTAGATTTTGTGTTAAATGCAAGAAACAAAATCCTAGGACGATATATCAGTTAATAGGTGACTTAGAGAGTTGAGTCGTATTTATTAGAACAGATCCAAAGAACAGGTATTTTACGAGAATAGGCGGCACCTAATCCAATTCTGGAATACCTAATCCACCTAATATTCGTATTCAAATAATCTAATGTTTAGCCGTTTAGCGCGCTCACTCACACCTGTTCCCGCGCTCTCTCACTCACTCATATGCTTATCGCTTTGCTATCCCGCTTACGTGTAAGGGAGCGAGACAGCGCTATACAACGCGTATTGATATAAACAAATGTAAGTATAATGAATTGAAATCTTTTAAATACGCCATTTTGCAAACGCTAAACTTTTGCGGAATATTTAATATCGCAAGTCTCAAAACTTCATACATTCGTAAGTTAACAGTCCTAAGCCTGTAAAAAGTATGAAGGGAAGATACCAATTCATCACTAATATATCGTTAAATGATAAAATAGAAAACAAGTATTAGTTTATTCAATCAATTTCGTGCAGAAATATCTAATCTAATTAAAAAAAAAAAATTTGATCCCATTTTGAAACTTCCATTTTCTTAAAAGTGTTGTTATGACTCAATTTAACATTAAATTAATTCGAATACAACCCATCTTTAGTGACTTACCTTCCGCACGAACTATTATGAGTCTCAAGAGAAAGGGGTTTTTAAAAAAGAACACAGATTTGGTTAAACACAACCGCCTAGTTGGATGGATGGGATGAGACTGTTGGCTTCTGAGTGGGATGCGAATGTATTGAGATGGTAATGCTGACGGAATAGAAAAGGTGTCTGGTGTGTCGTATTGGGCACATAGAATATATATAACACCTCCCTGGGGTGGACTAAACTTCGAGGGTAAAACTCGAAGTTTAGGAAGAAAACATAAGAGAAGAAGCTGGAGAAGAGGAGAAGGTGAGAGGAGTCAGATAGTGGTTCTAATGCTAGGAGATGCGAGATTATTTAATGTAGAAGGAGATCTATCAATTTTTACAGAAGAGATCGGAACAGGGGTCGAAACCTGATCTGGAAGTATATTGGAGTCTAACCGGGATGCGGATTCGAGTTCAATGGAAGTTTGATCTGGAGCTGGTCGGGAACGCTTAGGGAAACGATAGGATAGCCGGTTGTGTGATTTAATGAACAAAAACATTTTAAAAATACAGAACAGAGAAATTGCAACAATTACTAAAATCATTATAATGGAGTAATGGGTCTCATATTTAATGATTTGGTGTTGGTTTATTATTTTTTTCAGCTTCGTTTGATATTGATTTTAATTTAGTTTGAGATACAGTAGTAAAAATATCTAAATCGATATTTTCCAATTTAATAGGAGGCTCATTACTAATTACATTTTTAAATCTATTTAGAATACAGCACGAATCGTTAATAAGATTAAAATCAGAGTGAATTGGAATTATCTGGAATTTTAAGTTATTAAATTTCGGAATCAATTTGGTACTTTTACAGTATGCTATACAATTGTGGGGGACGTTGAGAATTCCCGTACCAATTATATTTACGACTGAATTATTCATATTAGGACATTCTATATACAATTTGTTAATTCGTGATTGTACAAAAATCCAATTATTGTTTGACAATGGTTTCCATAAATCTAGATAACCGTGAATAAAATCCGTTCGGCACTGCACTGGTAAGACACTGATCACATTGGATAATAATTCACTTTCACAGCTGGGGTTTGCACTTGTTGGAAACACAGTCATAACTTCGCAAATGTACTCACGCGGGCTTATCACTCTACACTCTTGCAGTGATTCAACGTTACTATATTTTTTAGTCATCGCTATAAACTTTGTACTAGGTACTATATAACTGAAAGAATTCGGGTTTTTACTATCGTGAGGAATAGGCAAAGCTATGCTATGAAACAAGTTATATTCCTTAGGGGATACTAGAGGCAATCTTAACACAAAAACAATCTTGTTATTTAAACTATAACACACTAGCAAACCCGGCGAACTCCGTTTCGCCACCAGATAGCTTCGTTTTATGTAACATTTCGTTTGGTGATTAAAAGATGAAGAAAATTTTTTTTTTGTTTTATATTTGAAAAGGAAAAATTTTATTTCATTTCACAACAGTAATGAATTCATTTCGATTACAAAAATGAAGTGTTATTTAGTTGAACTTCTCTAAGTAAATGAAAGTGAATCCAAAGTAAATACTGAATCGAAGCGTTATACGTGTCCGCAAATTATCCGTTGCATTGAAGTGCTCTTTGGTAAACCACATTTTTGTTTTTTGGTCTGACGTTAACACAAACAAAGTGGATGGTTTCCCAACTCGTGAACACGCAACGTATAACTGCCCATGTGAAAAACAATGATTTTCTAAATTTATCCCGCAAACACTAAGCGATTGGCCTTGCGACTTGTTAATTGTCATTGCGAACGCAAGGCGAACTGGAAATTGCAATCGTTTGAATTCAAACGGAAGATCAGTCGGAATCATTGGTATTCGAGGAATACATACATTTTCACCTGCGTATTTTCCGTTAATAATGGTTGCCTCAATCAAATTCGGCATAAGTCTTTTTACCGAAAGTCGAGTACCGTTGCAAAGTCGCGGTGGATTCAAATTACGCAATATCATAATAACTGTACCAACTTTGAGTTGCAAGTTATGTGGTGGAAATCCTGGTAACTCCAGAGAGTTCAAAAACTCCGTTGGATAATTTACTACATCATCTGGATTTGTTATGGAATCAACGGATGTGTATGTCACCAAATCGCCAGCAATTTTTGATTGAATGGTGAAATTCAGTGCGTGTGCATCATTATTCTTTGCGGCAAGAATTGCTCGTTGACTTAACCAAGCATAATTCTGATAATTCTCACTAATGTTTGGGAAAACATTTTCAATAAGAGCTAATTGAGAGTCTACAAATCGGCAAAAGTCGTTGGTAAGAGTAATTAATCCAGATGTCGCATCAACTGGGACTTTTCCATTTCCAACAGCTAACAATTGTTTGGAAAATTGTGCAGCACTTTGAACATTTTGAAGTTGAACTCTCATATTAGTGGTTAGCGATAATGTTTTTACGTTATTCCATAAAGGTGATGCCTTCAGGCAAGCATTCAATTCATCTGCAGGCGTTCCACGGGGAATTACTGGCAACGTCTGCCTGAAATCGCCTGCCAACAATATCGTCAAGCCGCCAAAGATGTTGTTATTTCGCCGAAGATCCTTCAGTGTGAAGTTAAGTGCTTTAAGTGATTTCTTATGTGCCATTGTGCACTCATCCCAAACAATGAGCTTGCATTGCATCAACAATTTTCCCATTGCACTGGATCGGGAAATATTGCATGTTGGAGTATCAATTGTGTTTAAATTGAGTGGCAACTTAAGCGCAGAATGTGCAGTACGACCGCCATCTAGAAGAGTCGCCGCAATTCCAGATGATGCTAACGCCAAAGCTATGTCACATCTTGATCGAATAGTGGCCAAAATCAATGAAATGACAAATGTTTTCCCTGTTCCTCCAGGTGCGTCCAGGAAGAATAGACCACCAGTATTATTGTCCACCGCTTGCATTAATGTTTCGTATCCTTTTTTTTACTGTTCATTCAGCAACGGCACATTAATTCGAACGTATTCCTGCAATGTATCAACATTGTATTGCAGCTCTCTATTTAATTCTTGGTTGAATGCATCGTGCATCGATCGATTTGGCGCAATCATTCCTACTTCAATCAGTAGCTTGTTTGCAATAGTCAAGCATTGATGCTCAATCAGAATCAATCCTTCATTGTAGATTTCATCGGTTATTTGGATGTGAGGATTATTCGTTTGAATGCGCAAGCGATGCAAGATATCTTCACATATGTCGTCTTTGTATTTGTTCCATAACTGAATTGGTTGTGAAGGAAAACATGTGGTGATGATAATTGCGAACAGCGTTCGTATTTGGTACGCATTTGATGAAACAACTGAATCCGCAAGTGTTAAATCCCAATGAGAATCGTTCTCCAGCAAACCCAATAGTTGACATGCTTCTCGATATGTTTGGCATTGGTGGCCATTCACAGTTTTCAAATGCGCAAATGATTTTGGTCCACGTACATTTACCAACAGCAGTCGCAAATAAAAGCATTCATCATTTCTAGGATGAACAGTATACATGCGACCTAGTGCATCAGTGGAAAACACCTGTGGCCAATCTGGAACTGGGGTTCCTTGTTTGCGACGTTGGAATTTCTTTGTTGATTGATTCCAAGTGTAATACTTAGGCATTTCAACGTACATCAGCGTCGCTGCGAATGGATCTGCTTCACACATTGCAAAGAAGCTAGTCAATGTTGTCGATGGTGGTCTCTCAGCTCGTTGTGCCGCATTAGCCTCAGTGAAGTAAACTCTTTGGCCATTTTCCAAATGCACTGCTAAATGTACAACTGTGGGATATCTTTCATGAATTTGAAATGACAATAATCGCCACAGTGCTTCATTAGTTAGCATTTGGAAGTTGCTGATTTCGTCATTCGCATTTTCCGACGCAATACCAAACAGCCATGTCGCTGCCTTTTGTGACGTACTTGCACAAATATTTGATTGATTTGGCCGAATGACAACTCTCAACGTTTGCATGTGTTTCGAAAATTCGTGATAGCAGCGGGCAATATAGTACAATGAATTCATTTCCGATCTCAATCTCTTGATTTTGAACTTTAACTTTGATAGTTCGACCATTATCTTCTTTTGAACGCCGACAATAAACTGGATATCCATCGTTCCCTGTGACTGTTTCAGCAACTAACGGTCGCGGATATCGTTTTGTGCACTTTCCATCAGCCATGCAAGGTGATAATGGATTTAATGCACCGCACGGTCCATGCACCATCTGTGTCGTCACAATGTCGTGTAGATGGGGATCAGTGACTGGATCAGGAATTTCAGCTGATATGATGTCATCCACTTCATTTGAATGTAATTTGTTCAGCAACCAAATTAGGATATGAGCATACGGTAGTCCACGCTTCTGCCATTCCACCGAGTACATATAACAACGTGTGTCACCAAAAACTCGATACTTAGTAAGCACATCCATCATAACCTTGAGTTTTTGCTGAAATACTCTGGCGATTATGTCATGGCGATCTTGCGGTTTTTGGCCCGGTTCCAACTTACGTTCAATTTCCGTCCACTTCGGATTGCATGTGAACGTAATAAATATATCCGGAGTTCCATAATTTCGCACGTACGTCATAGCGTCTTGAGCGTATTCGTGCATGTGGCGTGGGCTTCCGATATAAGATGATGGGAGAATCGTCAGACGTCCAATATTCTGAACATCACCATCTGAATGAATAGCATCACGCAAGTGTATATAGTCCTCAGATCGTAGCTTTGCCTGATTGAATCGGATGAACGCTAAACGTTCGGTCTCGACTTTGACATACATGTCGACAGCGAATTGCTGGAATAGCCGACGGCACTTCAGAATGACATTCTTCTCATTTGTACGATTCATTGCGCTTAGATTTTTATTTTTATTTTATTTTATATTTTATTTTGCGTTCCACAATGTTGATTGGATGGTAACATTGATCAGCTTAAAAGCTAGGTAACAATCATGGACCCTGTCGGGCACAGCAAAGTGTTTAGGAGAGAGGAAGACTAGTAGGAATTTTAGTTTGAAAGTATTAAATATTATTAAATTTTTATATTGAAATACTTAGCTACGAACTGTTATTGTTGGTAGGAATTCAGTAGTGATAGATTTTTTAATAGATATATTATGTCATTTATATTAGTTTTTTTTTTATAAATATATTATTATTATTATTAATGTATATTATTATTATTATTATAAATGTCTATTATTATTATGATTACAAATATCTATTGTTATTATTATAAATGTCTATTACTATTATTATAAATATCTATTATTATTATTATAAATGTCTATTATTATTATTATAATTGTCTATTATTATTATTATAAATATATATGGTGCCGCGTGGTTCCCGGCTTAGAATAGGACCAACCCATCTCATCCCATCGGGTGTCGTACAAGGCGACTAAGGGAAAACTAGGGAATGGGCAGCAGCGTTCCCTTAACACTTCTACAACCAAAAACTGCGCTCGCCAACCCGCCTGCCAAGCGTGGCGAGTATGGCAAACACCCCCAACCAATATGGAAGAAAGCAAGAAAACCAGGCCCCTAGTCCCCGGCGGTCCTGTTCGTCCTGGCCACGGTAGCAGCCATGGTAACGACAGGACAAGGGGTGCTAAGAATCTCCGGCAGAGATTCGGCTACCACCAAAACCGAAAATTGGCCCTGGTGACATACAACGCACGCACATTGAGGACAGATGAGAAGCTAGTTGAGCTGGAAGAAGAGTTAAACAAGTTGCGGTGGAGTATTGTTGGTTTATCAGAGGTCCGAAGGGCGAGGACACGATAACCTTAAAATCCGGCAACTTGTTTTACTACCGGGAGGACGAACAGCAGTCCCAAGGTGGTGTCGGATTTATCGTCCACAAGTCACTCATAAACAACGTTGTGTCCATCACTAGTGTGTCGAGCAGGGTAGCGTACCTGATACTCAGAATATCTAAAAGATATTCGCTGAAGGTCATACAGGTCTACGCACCGACCTCGGCATACTCAGATGATAAGGTCGAAGTTATGTATGAGGACATTAGTAGAGCCATACATACTTCCAAAGCACACTTTACAGTAGTTATGGGTGACTTCAATGCGCGACTGGGCAAACGGGGCGATGATGAGTTGAGAGTGGGGCAATTTGGATATGGGCAGCGCAACCCCAGGGGTCAGAGGCTGGCCGAATTTCTGGAGAAGGAGGGACTCTTTATGATGAACTCTTTCTTCCAGAAGCCGTCTCATAGGAAATGGACCTGGATGAGCCCTGATGGTTTCACAAAAAATGAGATAGACTTCATCATGAGCACCAAGCGACAAATATTTAATGATGTCTCCGTGATTCACAGGGTAAAAACCGGCAGTGATCACCGAATGGTCAGAGGCACATCAAATATTAATGTCAAAATGGAAAGATCGCGTCTTATGAAGTCTACGCTCCGACCTTCTAATACACATATCCAAAACCCCGAGAACTTTCAACTCGAATTGTCAAACCGCTTCGAATTGCTAGACAGCAGCGCATCAGTGGACGAAATCAACAATAGGTTGGTAGACACTGTCCATGCGGTCGGGTCTAAGCATTTTGAGCCTCACCGTAAAAATAGGCCTCAAAAGCTATCTGACTACACCCGAAACCTTATGGCTGAGCGACGTACCATGACACTCCAAACCTCCGATGATGCTAAGTCCTATAGGCAGCTCAATGGACAGATATTGAAGTCCTTGCGACACGATTTACGGTCCTTCAATACAAGACGTATTGAGGAGACCATAGAGCAGAACAAGGGCTCCAAAGTGTTCGCAAGAGATGCGTCTATTGGGCAAAGCCAGTTGACGAAGCTGAAGACGGAGGACGGAAACGTAATGTCGAATAGGTCAGAGGTGCTCAGCGAGATAGAGAGGTTCTATGGGCAGTTGTATACCTCAGTAGCTGAACCTGTTGTTGACTTGGTAAAAGACCCAAGAGCCAAGCTAACCCGACACTACACTGAAGATATCCCGGACATCAGCCTGTACGAGATTAGGATGGCTCTCAAACAACTTAAAAACAACAAAGCGCCGGGTGAAGACGGAATTACCGCAGAGCTTCTGAAAGCGGGCGGATCGCCGGTACTTAAAGTCCTTCAGAGGCTGTTTAATTCCGTCTTGCTCGAAGGAAAAACGCCGGAAGCATGGAACAGGGGTGTGGTGGTACTCATTTTCAAGAAAGGTGATAAGACTTTATTAAAGAACTATAGGCCCATCACACTGCTGAGCCATGTTTACAAGTTGTTTTCGAGAGTCATCACGAATCGTCTCGAACGCAGGCTTGATGATTTCCAGCCTCCCGAACAAGCCGGTTTCCGGAAAGGCTTTAGTACCATAGACCACATACATACGCTGCGGCAGATTATACAGAAGACCGAGGAGTATAATCGGCCACTATGCTTGGCGTTTGTGGACTATGAGAAAGCCTTCGATTCGATCGAGACTTGGGCGGTTCTTAGATCTCTCCAGCGATGCCGCATTGACTATCGGTACATCGAAGTGTTGAAGTGCTTGTATAATAACGCCACCATGTCAGTCCGAGTACAAGGGCAGTGCACGAAGGCGATCTCCATAAAAAGAGGAGTTAGACAGGGAGACGTCATTTCTCCGAAACTGTTTACGACCACCATAGAGGACGCCTTCAAGCTCTTGGAATGGCGAGGACTTGGCATCAACATCAATGGCGAATACATCACTCACCTTCGATTTGCCGACGACATTGTGGTCATGGCGGAGTCGCTGGAAGATCTAGGACGAATGCTCGGCGACCTCAACAGAGTATCTCAACAAGTGGGTCTTAAAATGAACATGGACAAAACGAAAATAATGTGTAACGTCCATGTCGTACCCACCGCACTCACCGTTGGGAACTCTACTCTTGAAGTTGTCGACGAATACATTTACCTGGGACAGGTAGTCCGGTTGGGTAGGTCCAACTTTGAGAGAGAGGTCAATCGACGAATCCAACTCGGCTGGGCAGCGTTCGGGAAACTGCGCAACATCTTCTCATCCAAAATACCTCAGTGCCTAAAGACTAAAGTTTTTAGTCAATGTGTGTTACCAGTGATGATATATGGATCAGAGACGTGGTCTCTTACTATAGGTCTCATAAAAAAGCTCAGAGTTGCTCAGCGAGCTATGGAGAGAGCTATGCTCGGCGTTTCTCTACGTGATCGAATCAGGAATGAGGAGATTCGTAGAAGAACCAAGGTCACCGACATAGCCCTTAAGATTAGCAAGCTGAAGTGGCAATGGGCGGGCCACATAGCGCGAAGATCGGACGGGCGTTGGGGCAGAAAGATTCTAGAGTGGAGACCACGTATTGGCAAGCGCAGCGTGGGACGACCACCTGCCAGATGGACCGACGATCTTGTGAAAATCGCAGGAAGTCGTTGGATGCAGGTGGCATCGGACCGGTTACGCTGGAAAGCGATTGGGGAGGCCTATGTTCAGCAGTGGACAAGTATAGGCTGAGATGATGATGATGAAATATATATGACTTTTGTTATTAATGTCTATTATTATTATTATTATAAATATCTATTATTATTATTATTATAAATGTCTATTATTATTATTATAAAATGTCTATTATATTAAGTTATCTTTTATGCCAGCGTAAATTATATTTATTATTATAATAATATAGTTTAGTCTACGTCACACGCAATTTAAAATATTCTGGTGTTATAGGTAGTGAATTTATTTGCGATGAGCATTTCTTTGTCATTCATATATTCGTCAACTGTGTACAATGCTTTTGTGATTAGTAATTCTTTTGTTTTATTCATAAATTTACTAAAGTTAGGTTCAATTTTTATTGGGTCAGGTAGTTTATTGTATATCTTTATAGACATCACGTATGGGCTATTTGAGTGCAGTGTTATCCGAGAAGCGGGTTGAACCAGTCTGTTTCCATGTCTCAAGGATCGGTTTTTGTATGTGTCTGCTCGTGTTGTGAAAAAAGTGCTATGCTTCCTGACAAATTTGCATATTTCAAATATGTAAATACACGGTAATGTTAATATTTTATGTTTTTGGAACAGAGGTTTGCAACTATCGGTTTGTTTGATATTACCAAGGATGCGTATTAGCTTCTTTTGTAGAATAAAAAGTGTAGTTGCATTTGTACTGTTTCCCCACATTATAATTTATTCGTTGATATGCCTGAAAATGCAAAATTAAATGAATTGTTAATGGAAACCAATAATAGCAATAATTAGTGTGTGAATATTGTACCTGTAATTGGATCGACCATCTTCAACGTGATGTCGTATCCGTCTTGCCCTTGCCAATAAATGATTGGATATTGTAACGCATCGTACAAACGATGTGTCTCGTTTACACGATGCATGATATTGCTTCTTCGCTAAACGACAATGTCTCGCGATTTAGTTGGATCGCCAACAATAATTGCAGCAACATCATTAACGGTGGGTGCATTGAATCTTCGCACATGTTCACCTGTTGGGGTACAATCAGCTTTTATGACAAATTTGTGCGTATCCGATGGCATTCGTTCCAATGCTGTTTTGAACATATTAACCACAGCATTATTAGCGTGAAAAAATGCTTGCAACTGTTCAATAATTCGTCTCTTTAACTGTTGTGTTCCCTGTATATTGCACCGCACATTCAGCTGATCCACCATCGACGAAATGAAATATATTTGCAGAAATTGATGCGGTTCATCTGGTGTTGGCACCATTGAACCATGCAAATGATATATTTGTCATTGTATCTGTAATTGCAAACAATCATTTGTTGAAGAATACGGTGTAACTTCTGATCGTGTGATGGTGTAGTGTGTGGTGTATATGTAGTTGTTATGTGTTGCAATTCATTGTGTTGGTGTGAGTGATTGGTTATGTGTGTTGTATCTTTTACCTTGTAAGTCGGCATGAAGCCGCCTTCTCGAATGATATTAGCTCCACAGGAAGTCATGCGAAAGCAGTTATTGTATTCAAGGATGTGTTGAAGAAAATGGCTGGAATCGGGATCACTTCCATCGAACAATGGTTTCAGTGGCTGTGGTGGTGTAAGTAATGGATCCAGTTTGACTTTTCCACTTGCGCAGCACAATCCAGCCGTTTCTCTTTTGAACTTTAACGCATTGCAATATCGGCATATAGTCGTCATTGGTCCAATATCTAAATTTTCATCATCACTGTAGTTCGCAGTGGGATCATATTGGAATGCCAAGCGATTGTATGATGCCAATGATCTTCGTGTGCTCACGCGTTGTCTCAATCGGGCATTTTCTCTTATTATATTTTGTCTTTCTTCGCTTAAGTTCTGTGAATACACTTGTTGCTGGCTTGCATGTTTTGTGCGGCGGCCGATGTTCGCACGTCGTCCTCTAGGCATTTTGGACTATGGACAGAGCGGTGAATTTAACCTCAAATGCACGATCCACATAATTTACACAGTTCAACTTACCACCTTAAAGACAAATGCCTGCTGTTGAAATTGAATAAAAATTTGCACAATACACGTGATTGATTTGATGGTAAATGTTAGGAAACGAATAACTAATTTTTGTTACTTTTTTTTCACAATTTCACAGTGAACACAATACCGGTTTGTCACATGAAATTAACTGAGCAGAGAACAATGAGTAGCTGTCAAACAATGTATCACGCACCGGCGCCATCTACTTAAAATATTGGTTTGTAGTACATGCTATGTATCAGAGATGGCGCTGTATGTGAAAAAAGATTTTCCCGCTTTTCTGTTGAAATTTTTCCTGAATTTTCTTTGCTATAAACCTCACGGAGCCCGAGACCTTTCCAACGAATGCAAAACCGTGGAAATCGGTTCGTGCGTTCTGGAGTTATAGCGTCAGGAAGGAAAACCCGACTTATTTTTATATAGTAGAAGACTACAGTAGATAAGTTCATTAAAATGTAGACATGGCTTAATTCTAGACTTACAGGTAACTTAAGATCTACAGGCAGTACAGCTGGGTGAAGGATATTTTGACTACTGAACATGATAGCATTTGTTATGTCCTCTAATTGGAATGATAAAGTGAGTATGGAAGCTTCTAAACTATTTAAAATTGAATTGATATCTGCTTTTATTAATAGCTATTAAATAATTAGAAATCATTGATATATTTTTTAAATTTAAGGAGAGCTTGTCGATAACTTCGCTTAGGCTGGCTTCATTAATCTATATTTTATATAAAGTGTCGTTAAACTTAGACAAAGTAGAAGTTGTTATTAAGATATTATCCTTTGTTAATGAGCCCAGACTTCTTTCGTTATTTTGGATACTTTGAATGGCGTTGTCGTACCTGACAGCGTCGTTTTCGTCTAGAGTTCCAAATGTAGTTTTGGACAGGGTGCCTATACCACCTATCCACGCCCCTCTTTTGAACCTATTATCGATCAGGTGAGATATAGAAGAGTACTCAGAAACGATATCGTGATATCTAACCGTCAAGGGTTCCAGTATACTACGACATTCTAGGTCGTTTGACATTTCCGCCTGAATTTGATGACATAAAAATCGAATTGTGCCTAGTACTGACTTTATATTTTGGATATGGGGTTCTATATCGCTTTTGCGCCACGATCCGAGAAACACCGTTTACTCGTTCCTCATACATAGCCAGTGGTTGTAAACACTTAGACACTTCTATCGATATTAAAATGATCTGCTCGGAGTGTAATGAAACATTCAATGATGGTGTGCAGTGTAGCCATTGCGAGAAGAATTATGATTTTGGATGTGCTGGAATCACAGAAACTGGATACCGCAGGCTGGGATCTGAAAGAAGAGCTGCCTGGAAGTGCCCGTCCTGCAGGATGCCGTCCCCTAACCCCGTTGCATCAAGTCGAGATCAGATGGACACAGTACTAAATAAGCTTAACGACGTGGCGTTCAAACTGGAATGTCTTCCTTCTTTAATGGATGATGTAAAAGTTATTAAAAATAACATCGCTAAACTTCAAACTTCCAACGATGAAGCATTGAAGAAGATTGAAGAGTTTTCTGCTAGGGTGGATACCGTGGAATTGCGTATATCCTCTATAGAATCTGCAGTCAGTACTACATCAGAAACCAAGGACCAAATTGATTCTTTGGTTCGTAACGACCTAGCACGTGATCAGTGGAGCCGCTTAAACAATGCTGAAATTAAAGGAGTACCAATGAAGAAATCGGAAAATTTATTTGATGTAATTGAGAAGCTTGGGACTGCTATCAAATACAAAGTGGGAAAGGGACAAATTAACTACATTAGCAGAGTTCCTACATACAACGCCAAGGACAACGATTGACTTCAATCGTTGTCAGTTTCCTAAACAGGTACGTAAAGGAAGATTTTGTTGCGGCAGCACGTTTGGAAAAAACACTGTGTATCAGTGACTTGGGATTTACTGAAGGAAGACAAAGAGTCTACGTCAATGATCACTTGTCCCCAGAATACAAAAAACTACTGACAAAAACTAAAGAAGTAGCCAAAGATAAGGGGTTTCGATACGTCTGGGTGAAATTTTCGAAGATTCACGTTCGCAAAGACGATACATCTCATATTATTGTAATAAATTCACCGTTGGATTTAAAAAAAGTAAAATAGTTATGATTATAATATGTTTGGTAAACATTCTATTAGATATTTTACTATCTATATTTTTTATTTTTTACATATTTTATATAGCTTCTTACCTAGAATTTAAAAACTTGCACAAAATGTTGTCAATTTCTGAGCTCATTAGCGAACCTATTGTTCATAAATATTACCTGCTCAAAGGGTCAACTCAGGTAGTAGATTCCGTTCTAATTGACGTCAACTCGTTAATAATTATGTATATCCTGCTTACTCCTGCCTATAACATAAATTCTTATTATTGCTATCCTTTATTAATATCTTTTATTCAAACTATAACCGCGTACTTTATTCTTTTAAACTACCTGGCTTACCTCGTAGATATAAAATTAACTACCTTATTGAATGTAAAAATCTGTTTTATGCACTCGGCACGTACCTTTAACCAAAACACCTATCTATATAGGTGTATCACAGTTTCTATTGTACTATTGTTTAGGCCGTACTCATGACGAATATAGTACTTTACTACCAAAACGTTCGGGGCCTGCGAACTAAGACGGGTACGTTTAGGCGGAATGTTCATCAAAGTAATTATGATATAATACTGTTAACCGAGACGTGGTTACTTGACGGCATACTCGATGGTGAACTTTTCGACGAAAGATACGCTGTATGGCGGCGTGATCGTTGTTACGACCTTACTGGGCAAGCTTTGGGCGGCGGAGTACTAATTGCGGCGCGTAAAGGCTTCCATGTGCTGGATCGCTCAGAATGGTTATCTACCGCTGAGGACCAATGGGTATCGATAAAACTTGAAGGTACCAATCAATATTTACATATTTGTGTCATTTATTTGTGTAACCAAAATAAAGGCCTCAACTTTTCACAACAATTGCACAACTTTCTGAACATTTTGCGCGATATAGTCAATACTCATCCTACTGACAAGTTTGTTGTAGCGGGGGATTTCAATATGAGTACTATTCAATGGGTCCAGATCGACAATGTACGTTTTTTAGAAGCTCAAAATATCCTTGGCAGCAACGAAGTCCATTTTATTGACGAGCTTGCTGTAGTCGATTTGTGCCAATATAACCACGTAACGAATACCTACGGCAGATTACTTGATTTGGTGCTTTCAAATGATGAGATCGATGTAGCTAAATGTATTGATCCCCTTGTCCCGCTCGATCCTCATCATAACGCATTAAGTATTTCTTTGCGACTTAAATCTATAGCAATGCTAAAGCCTGCCCCTCGAATTAAGTATAGTTTTGGCCAAGCAAATTATGACCACATAAATACTAACTTGTTTAATATTGATTGGGTAGATAGCTTCCAGGACAAATCACTTGATGACTGTATTGAATTCTTTTATCAAGTTCTGAATACGTTACGAGAAAAGTATGTTCCTAAGAGGATTATTAAACATAATTATTTCCCCCCATGGTATACACCTGCTCTTAAAAAAGTCTTCAAAGAGAAGTTTAAGTATCATAAAAAATTTAAGCGCTACGGTATGCTATGTGATGCAAGTACACTAAATTTTCTTCGTAGAAGAGCAAAGTTGCTGGAAGAAAATTGTTATCGTACATATTTGGCTAAGTTAGAAGTTTCTATTAAAGATAATCCCAAATTATTTTGGTCCCACTTAAAGTCACTATCTAGATCTACCACTATTCCTAGCAATATGTATTATGAAGGCGTCCTGGCAACTTCTGGGAATGAAATCTGCACACTCTTTGCCAATTACTTACACTCTTCATTTTCTCAGCCCCAAAACGCCTGTAACCGTAATGATTTGACGTTTGATTTAAACCTTGATGCAAATATGGCAACAGTTCATATAACACCAGCACATGTTCGGTCCAAGTTGAAAAAACTAGATCCTTGTAAATCAGCTGGCCCAGATAACTTCCCCCCTCTATTCTTTATTAAATGTGCTAATACACTATCTTTTCCTCTTACCTACCTTATGTGCAAGTCCATTCAGACTGGTAATATGCCAACGATTTGGAAAAGTGCCTTTATAACATCAGTACATAAAAAAGGATCCAAACATCAGGTATCTAACTACCGCCCAATTTCTAAACTGTGTATTATAGCCAAGGTATTTGAGAAAATTATTTATGAGCAACTGTACGACGCCTTAAAAAATTATTTCCCAAATTCGCAACATGGTTTCTTAAAAGGTAAATCAACTACCAGCAATCTTATACTTTTTAATGAATTTATTACCGACTCAATGAATGATGGTCATCAAGCTGACGTAATATATACGGATTATAGTAAAGCATTCGATCGTATAGATCACAAAATTTTAATTTGTAAACTCGAATGCGCTGGTATAAGGGGTGATCTTTTGAGATGGTTTAGTTCTTATATTGATAATAGGAGTCAAACAGTCGTTCTAGGAAATTATATGTCTGGGTGGATGCGTATTCCAAGTGGTGTGCCACAGGGTTCACTTTTAGGCCCACTCTTATTTCTCATTTCCATTTCGGATATTGATAGCTGCTTCCGTAACTCACTTATTCTAAATTTTGCTGATGATATGAAAATATTTAAGTCAATAACATGTGTCGAAGATGCTGAAGCCTTGCAAACTGATCTAGCGCGTTTAGACTCTTTCTGTATGAAAAACAAACTAGATCTTAATGTCAGCAAGTGCACAAGTATTACTTTTACAAGAAAACAAAATCCCATAGCATTTAAATATTCGCTCAAAAATAATGAACTTTTACATGTGGAGAAAGTTAAGGATCTAGGAGTTGTACATGACTCGAAATTAATATTTGAAAACCATATTACTGCTATTGTCAATAAAGCTTCTAGAGCTCTTGGTTTCATTATGCGTTCATCCAAAGATTTTCAGCAAGCCAAAACCCTCAAAATATTGTATTCTACTTATGTGCGCTGCCATTTGGAGTACGCATCACAAATTTGGAACCCTAGATATGACATTTATATCTCTCGCTTAGAAAATGTTCAGATGAAGTTTATGAGATATTTAAACTATCGTACCAAAATGATTTCACACAACTACAATGCAACCTGTAAGCACCATCATTTTCTACCACTTCATGCGCGTCGGGATATCGCTGATTTATTATTTCTTGCACGTATTGTTGGGTCCGCTATAGACTGTCCAGGGCTACTCAGTAAAATTGACTTCTATGTGTCCAAGCATACTTTACGTCGTAGTCCATTTTTTGCTCTTCCATTCGCAGCCACTAATTATCGCCAAAACAGTTTTCTGTACCGTGCTTGTGCGGCGTATAACAGAATTTCTAACATAAGTGATCTTGATATTACTGGTACAAGTCTATCAATATTCAGGAGTAAGCTTGTATCGGTATTTTTTGACGAGAAGATTAACACCAAACTGAAGTAGTTCGACTAGTTGAGCAGTTAATATTCATTGAATGATTTTCTTTTTCTTTTTCTTTATATTTTGTTTTGTAACTATATATAGGTATATTTTTTTTTTGTTACACTGGTATTTCTGTCGGATCGATTAATTATACTCTATTTCTATTAGTGGAGACTTGTAAATGGCTGTCTATCTCTATTTTATATCATATTCATACCATAATAGCTGATAGTCTTCCAAAAATTGTAAAAATAAAAATAAATAAAATAAAATATGTGAAATATCAAAAGGAGTAACGACGTCTAAATAACCCATATTTATTTTACGTTCACCAATTGGGTCAAAGTATAGACCTGAGCTTACGTTGATTTGTTAAACGAATTCTTGGTGACCCTGGGCCAGTACACTGTGGATAAAAGAGACATCGTAATTACTTATTATATAACGCATACCGCTATTTATATTATCTAAAATACCTCACTAAGAACTATCGGGGTATATAACCTATCGTAACTAAGAACTAGACTGTGCCTTAAGCGTTAAAACTGCTAAGGGTACAATAATAATGATAAGTGTGCATCCTATTCACTTAAGGCGACAGCCTCTGTTAAGATGTGTCGTTGGCGTCTACGTGTTTGATTTCATCATAATGGTGCTTAACGTGACGTCGATTTATTAATAATGATAACGTATGGTTGCCATGTATTTTAACAACCTTGTATGGGCCCTTCCATAAGGGCGATAAGGCTTTAAGCAGCCTGAGATGATTTTTTTAATAAAACATAGTCACCAACTTTGTACGTGGTGGGACGAGTGTGTGAGTCGTAATAGGTTTTAGATTTCATTTTAGATGTATGGATAAATTGTAAAGCTTTATCACGCACATGTTTCATGCGGTGTTGCAGCATCCTAACGTATTCAGGGTAGGTAGTATTAGAGGAATCATGATAAACAGAATCAGGGATGTGAGCTTTATGCCCGAATAGTAATTCGAAAGGCGAGTAGTGTGTGGTTAAATGAATAGCCGTATTATACGCTAACATAGCTGCATAAACATAACGAGGCCAATTATCTTGATTCTCGCTTACATAGGATTTAAGATATTCTTTAAGCGTAGAGTGTGACCTTTCCAACGCTCCTTGCGTTTGGGGATGATAAGGAGTGCACCATAGCTGCTTAATTTTCAAAAATTCACAGGTTTTCTTAAAAAGGTCGGCAGTGAAGTTTGTACCTTGATCTGTGAGTATATGTTTAGGGATTCCGAAGAGCGATATAAAATGCAGTAGACATTCACTTGTCGGCAGTAGTGCTGCGAAGCGGGTAAGCGAGTGAAAATTTGGTAAGGTCATCCTGCATAGTTAGGATGAAGCGGAGTTTGGCAGCTTCGGGTAGAGGACCTACAATATCTAGAGATAGTCTTTCGAATGGCGACGTCGAGGTGGATGTTATAATCATCGGTGCTCTATTTATTTTACGCAGAGCTTTATTAGTTTGGCATGATGTGCATTTCTTTACATAAGTTTCGATATCGCTACGCATGCCTGTATCTAGATGGCGCTGTCGCCGCATAAACATCGGCTCCGATTAATTTGTTTGTAAAAAAATATTGAATATATGAATTTAATTTCGTACTGAAAGTGATCAGTGTCTCTAAATTCCTAAGTACAAGTGTTATCTTGGAAAAATCTTAAAATTCTAGTGAGAAAATAAACTAAATCGACTTCGTGTAGACATTTAACTTAAAAGGTGTAATAAAGGATGTTTAAGGACTAAAAAGTGCTTTAATATGCTGGTTTAATCTGGACAGTGAAACGAGTGACGAAAGTGTATTTTAATTCGTAGTCCGAATCGTAAAAACAAAAACATTCTAACAGTGACAGTTCATTAGTGGGAAAAAATTCTTTCGCAATGAGTCATCCTCTTTGTTAAAGACTAAGATACATTAAAGACAATTTGAAAATTCGCAATAAGTTTGTAAACATTCGTAGCGGACTAGTAAGTCGTTCCAGTAATGCCGACTTATAAAACCGTGTTCAAATCCCGTCGGAATAAGAATTCTTTTTGTTGAACTTTTTGTTCTTTTTAAAATAATATAGTGTTTTTATATATATATATATATATATATATATATATATATATATATATATATATTTTTACAAACCAGAAGTAGGTTTAATTAAAAAAAAAGAAACTGAAAATAACCTAAATCACAATCTTTAATTCTGTTACATTTACAATTAGACTTAATCCAAAAAAATACAATTGGAATGAATAATTCTAATAGATCTCTAAACACGTCCAGCACACCCAAGTGCTCCAGCAAAAGTGAGTCCCAACGACACTGTCGCTTCGAAATCTGCCACTATCCCCACTAAGCAATCCCACTCCACACGCGTCACGATGACGTTGCGCTGGGCTCCGCCTCCTTACTGGGTGATAATTCTAACACGGCTTCTCCTGACGGAGGGTCGTCCTCGACCGCTTGGTTGGTTGGGTCCCTGGATAGAACCGCTCATGGTGGCTTCGGTAGAGTCGTCGTCTGAAACGTAGTACCGTTAGCAACATTTGGGGACAACTTCTACCATCAGAATGGAACGCGCAAGCGTGCACTCAAGCGGTTCCAACTAAGGCAGATAAAAGGTAAGAAAAGGCAACAAGGCAGCTAGGAAAACCTAGTAAGTACTTTTTATAACTAAGGTGGCACCACCAAGGAAAACGATACTAATTAACTAAGGGTAAACGGTTCGCGGCATAGGTAGCTGCAACTTGCAAGCGCCAGCAGCCTATATCCGCACCATAGGATATCCTCGTCAAACATGACTACTACTCACGCCATAGGTAGCCGCACAAAGGCAAGCGCGCGTGGTTCGACACATGCCATAGGTAGCTGCACTGATGCAAGCGCGCACGGTCTCGACACATGCCATAGGTAGCTGCACAAAGGCAAGCGCGCATGGTCCCAAAACGACTGCTCACGCCATAGGTAGCTGCACAAAGGCAAGCGCGCGTAGTTCGACACATGCCATAGGTAGCTGCACTGATGCAAGCGCGCACGGTCTCGACACATGCCATAGGTAGCTGCACAAAGGCAAGCGCGCATGGTCCCAAAACGACTGCTCACGCCATAGGTAGCTGCACAAAGGCAAGCGCGCGTAGTTCGACACATGCCATAGGTAGCTGCACTGATGCAAGCGCGCACGGTCTCGACACATGCCATAGGTAGCTGCACAAAGGCAAGCGCGCATGGTCCCAAAACTACTGTTCACGCCATAGGTAGCTGCACAAAGGCAAGCGCGCGTGACAGCCAGTCACCCGCCACGAAGAAAGCTGCACACGTCTCGCCACGGCATGTGCCTCGCCATAGCACACGCCTCGCCACGGCATGCACCTCGCCATAGCACACGCCTCGCCACGGCATGCGCCTCGCCATAGCACACGCCTCGCCACGGCATGCGCCTTGCCATAGCACACGCCTCGCCACAGCATGCGCCTCGCCATAGCACACGCTTCGCCTCGGCATGCGCTTCGCCACGGCACGCGCTTCGCCACGGCATGCGCTTCGCCACGGCACACGCCTCCGGCGTCCATACGTTCTGCAGCTGCTCGAGTCCGCTTGCCACAGGACCCCGTCAGACGCTCCAGCCCATAACAGCAATGAGGGAGGATCTCGACGACCTTGCAAGGACCCCCCATGCAGGCATCCAGCCTCCCGAAGCTCCGCGAAATCCTGCCAACAAACAAAGCCACCCAAAGCATATATACGAGGTTGCCTCCGCCCTTCATCCACGCGACAATCCCGCTGTCGTCGACCAGATTCCAACAGCTCCAAGGCACGCCGTCGTCCCAAAGAAATCAATGCCCCGCGGTTCCGACGAGAACTGTTGAGGGCTACATCCCCCATCAACGCTCCTGTAATAGTAAGACAGCTCCGTAACCGATCGCACTAGCGTCTGTATGAAGTTCAGTAGGCAATTTGGAGTCAAATATCACGAGCACAGGCTCCTCAGTTAAACAACGAATGATGTAAATACGCGACGCGTCTTGATCGCCACCCCAAGTAAAAGGTTCTCCTGTTTTTTGTAAGATTTGCGATGCAAGCTGTTTTGACTGCGTAATTAGCGATGTATCATCTAAAATACCCGGCCAGACCCAAAAATTGCCGTACTTGCTTGACGCCAGTGGGCTTCGCTGATTTTACCAAAGCATCCACCTTCCTAGGACTCGGCCGTACCTGACCTTGGCTAATGCGTCGGCCCAAGTATTCTACCTCAGTCTTTAGGAAGGCGCACTTCTTCAGATTTATAGAAAACCCCGCAGTAGTTAGAACAGCAAGCACCTGGCTCAACAAATCCAGACCATCAACCGAATCAGTTAAAAGCAATACGTCATCGATATAGGTAAGGCCCAGTATCTAAAAGAGTTTTTAAAGTGCTTGATATGATTTTTTTTGATATACCACAGGTGCATTGGTCAGACCGTAAGGCATCTTGGTGTATTCAAAATAGCCTTCCGGTGTAACGAACACTGTTTTGCTAATAGATTCATTATCCCTCATTGGTATTTAATGAAATCTGGTTGTCATATCAAGACTAGTGAAAAGTTTACTACTACCCAACTTGTCGATATGGTCATCTATCAAAGGCAAAGGAAATCTGCCTTTAATAGTAATCGCATTCAAGGCGCGATAATCAACGCACATCCTATCAGACCCGTCTTTTTTCTTAACGAGTGTGATAGGACTCGCATACTCAGATTGAGACTCCCTGATTATTCCCTTGCCTAACAAGTCGCTCACGATATCACGAACTCGTGCCTTCTCATCAACCGAGAGCTTATAGAGTCGATAGCGCACCGGCACATCACTATTTACCCTTATTTCCATACTGCCAGTATTGACAGTGGACGTCGCAGTGCCCTTAAGCCCTTAAGCCCAGAGTCATTCGGACTCTGAAAACTCCTTTACAAGCAAAAGTAGGTCGATTCCTCTCCTCGCCTACCAAGGAGGTATCGATAAAATCTGTTGCGTAAGTGATGCACATGTGAATTACTATCTACCCTAATGAGCCGTTTTATATCACCGGTTCGCATATAAGCTAGTTGTTTTTGATTTAAGACATCAGTGCCTATTACAGAAGAACTACACTACAGTACAGTACAGAAGCACTGATGGTTTCAGATGGCACTACGAATATATTCACCTCTAAAGATATCTCTGGAAACTTAATATCCGTTGTGACATAGCAGGTAGACTCGATGAGTTGACTACCGATTACACGCATTGAGCGGTATGAGGGAATCCTTTTGCAATTAAGATGATTAAAAACTGACCTAGAAATAAAGAGATATCAGAACCGCTTTCAACCAAAACGTCTACTGGAACCCCTCGGATGGTTGCTGTCATGATGTTGCTGTGTCGGGCAACTTCTGACAAAAAAATTACTTTAGACGGATTTGTCAATTTGTTGTGCTGTTTATCAAAACATCTACCAATAGAATGTCCCTACCTTGTGGCAGTACGTGCAAGATAGCAAAGGTGACTTATTAATTGGCATTGCAGATTTCGCTTCTGTGTTGTTGGATTCGGATTTCTGCTTTTTAGGGCAACGTGATTGCATATGGTCTACACCGCCGCATTTAAAACATTTCATAACAGTTTGTGAAGTACCGACTGGACGCTTGTGAGGTTTAAAACGATTTTCAGTTAACGGGTGGACAAATTTAGGGGCATTTCTAAAATCCTATTTAGGTTTCAAGTATATTGAATGAAATTCCACCAGCTCACTAGTTTGCGACTTGGCATTGTATGCGACAGCTTGTACTTGCGGGTCCGTTATACCAATGATGACAATAGCGGTTTTTAGGTCATCCGATAGACCTTTCACAATATTCAAGCGCAGCAAAGACTTTCGTACGTATTACGCATAAGTGGTAAAATTCGTCGAATCAACACACATTACTTCGAACAAAATGTTAGCGATATTGACGCTCCGCGGACAGAGTTAACGATTCAAGTTTTAAATTTGTCCACGTGCGATCGTCGGACACCCAATCGTTCAACCACGTGCGCGCATCGCCCCTCAGGCATTTTCCGATGCGTGACAAGCACTCATGGTCGTCCCAACGATTGAGCTCAGTCATGAACACCCGGATCAAAATTAGAGATGTAATAGTGACTAGGCTTTACTTGCAGCAAAGATGATAATGCACTCACAATTTTGTCCGCACTGTTCTCATTAAAATTTGGAACTGACTCACCAAATTCGCTGACCTTACCACCTGGCACTGGCGGTGATGTTGGGATTCTTGTGCTGGACGTGATGCTACTGAGCTTGAGACCGAGGTAATTAACTTATCCTCAATAGCAGTTAACCTACTCATGATGGTATCCAAAATTTCGTTAGAAGAGCTGTTTTCACGACGTCGCGATCGAGATCTCTTCGAAAAATGTTCGCGTTTTTTACTAAGTTTTACGGGATCGCCACTTTTGTTTTTAGACCGCGAAGAACGACCAGACATTATTAAAACAAAAGAACTTACAGTTTAACACAACACAACATTATTAAATTAACGAGAGAAAAAAAAAAAATGCGGGTAGAAATTTAAAAAAAATATTAAAAAATGAAAAACACGGATTTGGCTGCAGATCAGCAGGCAGTCACGTGGGCTTTTGTTTTCGAATCCCAATTCTGATTTTACAAACCAGAAGTAGGTTTAATTAAAAAAAAAGAAACTGAAAATAACCTAAATCACAATCTTTAATTCTGTTACATTTACAATTAGACTTAATCCAAAAAAATACAATTGGAATGAATAATTCTAATAGATCTCTAAACACGTCCAGCACACCCAAGTGCTCCAGCAAAAGTGAGTCCCAACGACACTGTCGCTTCGAAATCTGCCACTATCCCCACTAAGCAATCCCACTCCACACGCGTCACGATGACGTTGCGCTGGGCTCCGCCTCCTTACTGGGTGATAATTCTAACAATATATATATATATATATATATATATATATATATATATATATATATATATATATATATATATATATATATATATAATTGATTTCCTGGCACAATGACGCGTATTTGCTTGAGCTGTATGTCGGACTGTAAGTGCACTATTTGTAAACAAATGTGTCATCAGCTGTGCGCAAATCCTGCAGCAAAAAAAATCACAGCAAATTTTAACTTAAACTGGGTATGTCCTAACTGCAAAAGTAAGAGACCAAAAGGTGATAACACTAATACCCCAATACGCAATCCTGACAATGATAACCAAGAATCTCCAACATGGGTCACACAAAGAACTCGATCGAATGATAGAAGTACGTCACCTATTTTATGCTAACAGGAACCAAAGCATCGATGTCTAACAAAAGTGGACTTAAGAGAAATACTTCGGATTGAGTTCAAAAATGCATTATTCAAAGAGTTAGCAGACCTGGTAAAGAGTACAATTTCATCGGAACTACGCGACATTGAAAAGTGAAATCTCATCTTTTAAAGGATCCATGGATTTTATAAATGCAGCATTCGAAAAAATAAAAATAGAGGTGGATCAGAAAACTAAATCAGTTCTCAATCTCGAAAAGAAAGTAGCTGAATTGAGCAATGCTAACAAAGAATTACGTACCCGTATAGCAGAGATAGAACAACACGCTCTGGCTACTAACATTGAGGTGCAATGTGTTCCAGAACACAAATCAGAAAATCTTGTTACCATAATTAAACAACTTGCTAAAACCGTGTCATATAATCTTGAAGATGGTGATATTCACGTATGCACGAGAGTGGCTAAGACCAATCCTACATCTGCACGACCGAGGTCCGTAATTGTCAAACTTAGAAGTCCGCTAGCGCGAGACGGGTTTCTAGCAGCGACAATAAACTTTAACAAAACTCATCCATTGGACAAGCTTCATTTTGGTCATTTGGGTATCGGTGGTAATAAGAAAGCTATTTTCGTAACTGAACATCTTTGGAACTCTGGAACCTGTTGGAACTCTGTACTCTCTGCCTACCCCGCGAGGGAGCTGGCGTGATGATATAGATACATAGAACATCCTTAATCCCACAACAAAGAACTGCACAAAACCGCAAGAATAAGAGCCAAAGAAAAGGGGTACAAGTTTGTTTGGGTGAGGAGTGGCCGTATTTTTGTCAGAAAATCAGAATCAAGCCCAGCAATTGTAATAAAGGACTTATCTTCGATACGTAGCTTAGGTTAGCATCTGAAGACAATGGTATGATTTATATGTCAATAACTTGTTATTATCAAAATTGTAGAGGACAATACGAAAACCAGTGATTTCTACATCAATGTATCTCTGAACCAGTATGATATTATAGTTGTAACTGAAACTTGGCTTCAGAATAATATTAATGATTCGGAATTGTTTGATGACCGTTATGTAGTTTTTAGGCGGGATCGCAATCTAACGCATCCAGGTTCGAAAAAGACGGGCGGCGGTGTCATGGTAGCCATTAATAGAAAATTTGAATCATTTAGACTAGTTGAATCTGATTGCAGTGATAAAAAAGAGAATCTATGGATAATAGTTAACATAAAACTTGGCAATGAATGTACTTAGATCAAGTGGAAGCGAGTGATGAGGTTAATATCGGTAAGCTTTTTGCTAAAAACTTTTCTACGATTTTCACTAGAGATGGTTCCACTGCTGATAATATTAGTATTAATCCCAACACAAATTTTGTTGTGGATAACACAGCACATTCCCTTAACTCTATCATATTGTCAAAAGAAATGGTTCTTAAAAGACTAAAGAGACTTGACCTAAATAAGGGTCCTGGTCCAGATGGTCTTCCACCAATCCGCACTGGGTCCGCGTGGTGGAGTATGACCTAATCTCTCTCACCTCAATTTGTGAGAGAAGGCCTTTGCCCAGCAGTGGGCAGTATAGGCTGATATTATATTATATATTTGGCAATGAAGTTATGAGGATCTGTATTTGTATAGTCTTCATTCCGCCACCTGTGATTCTGACCGACTTTGAACAGTTTGTGGACAATGCAAGTATAATTCTTTCTAATTATGAATATGCTCTTGTTGTTGGAGATGTTAACCTCTCCCAACTGTCTTGGCTAAAAATATCAATAATCCCTCTACCACCTTAAAAGCGACCACGTGCCCTTTTTACCAACTAATGTCAGAATTTATGGCCATGAACAACTTAAGACAATATAATTGCATTAACAACCGTAAAGGCAAGACACATGATTTAGTACTGTCATCAGTTTCTAACTTGTGCGTGTCGGAGGCTGATGAAAAACTATCAGTAGTTGACAATTATCACCCGCCGCTAGAATTTGACCTTAAATTTGTTCAAGATAAATATCTAAAGTTGCATCAAATACCCCGGTCCAATTTCTTCAAGGCCGACTATCATGCGATTGTGAGAGAACTTGGAAGTGTCCAGTGGTCTGAATTATTTTTATGTTGTGAGGAAGTCGATGATAAGGTCAAAAGGTTTTAAGACACTTTGCGAGATATAATTAAGAAATTCGCTCCTATAACAAAACCGAAAAATGCTAAATATTCCAATTGGTATTCTAAAAGCCTTATCAAAAGTCTGCAGGAAAAGAATAACATTAGAGAGCGATTTAAAAAGTACAAAAATCCCTTGGATAAAATATCCTTGGAGCTATTAAAACACAGGACAGAAAAATTAATGCGCGTATGCCTTAATAATTATCACAATCGCCTTGAGCAGAGCATATCGAGAAACCCCAAGTATTTTAGGACATTCATAAAACATAAGCGCAACTGCAGTTCTTATATACCTTCCTATATGTACTTAGATCAAGTGGAAGCGAGTGATGAGGTTAATATCGGTAAGCTTTTTGCTAAAAACTTTTCTACGATTTTCACTAGAGATGGTTCCACTGCTGATAATATTAGTATTAATCCCAACACAAATTTTGTTGTGGATAACACAGCACATTCCCTTAACTCTATCATATTGTCAAAAGAAATAGTTCTTAAAAGACTAAAGAGACTTGACCTAAATAAGGGTCCTGGTCCAGATGGTCTTCCACCTATATTTCTATCCCGCTGCGCCGAACAGTTGTCTGTTCCACTTGTATATATTTTTAATTCATCCCTTCAAACAGGTCTGTTTCCCAAAGTTTGGCGAGTAGCTAAAATTGTACCAATTCACAAGGAAGGGTTAAAAACTAACATTAAAAATTACAGGCCAATTTCTATCTTGTCATTAATCCCTAAGATTTTTGAATCCCTAGTTTATCCACATCTAAACAGTGTAGTTAAAACCCAACTCACTGAGAGACAACATGGATTCATTCGGAATAGGTCCACTACTACAAATCTTGTAGCCTTTACTGATACCATTACCAACTATATATCGATCGCGGCATCCAAGTTGACGCTGTATACACAGATTTCAACAAGGCTTTCGACAGAGTTGACCATGGTAAGCTTTTGGTGGAATTGGTGAGATATGGCGTCAATGGCTCCATCTTGAAATGGTTTCAATTATACCTTACTGAACGCAGGTCTTACGTGGTAGTAAATGGTACTCAGTCTGATGAGTTCATGGCTACATCGGGAGTTCCACAGGGATCGCACTTAGGGCCTCTTTTATTTTTGATACTTATTAATTCCGTAACACATTGCTTCCATAATACTACGGCATATCTGTTTGCTGATGACCTCAAAATTATAAAACCAATAATGGCGATTGGTGACTGCGATTTGCTCCAGGAAGATATAAACAGGCTTTCTGAATGGTGCGTGGGCTTTGGGATGTTCGTGAATGCTAGCAAATGTAATCAAATAACTTTCACCAGGAAAAAAGAATATACACGTACATCATACGCCATCAATAATACCGCACTTAAGCAAGTCGGAAGTATACGTGACCTAGGTGTAGTTATAGACAATGAACTATCTTTTAATGCACACTTAGATAATATTTTACTGAAAGCATCCAAGATGTGTGGTTTCATTGCAAGAATTACAAAAAAATTCAAGCGTGCAAGAACAAAGCTATTGCTGTCCAATGCCTTAGTGCGTAGTAACCTGGAGTACTGCTCACAGGTTTGGCCACCTTTTTACGAGGTTCACAAAAATAGAGTCGAGAGAACACAGAAGCGATTCCTTAGTCTTCTTGCGTATGATCTTGGGGTCCGTCACTCACTTAAGTCCTATACAGCTCGACTCAAATACTTTAATATGCTTTCCCTTGTGGATAGACACAAGATTATGGATTTAATGTTCCTATACAAGCTACTTAACAATGGCACAGACAGTCCTGAGTTGCTGGCGCGGATAAGCATCTCTGCCCCATCTAAATTACCTCGACCTCAAGTTTATAAACTGTTCAATGTGCGGTCACATAAAACCAATTTAGGACTAAACTAACTCCCCTAACCAGGATGGTCAGACTATATAACGATCTCTGTTTAGCCTTAGACCTAGATATCTTCAATGACAAACTCAAATCTTTTCAAAACAAAATCTATAAACATTTTATGTCAAAAAATATAAGTACCTGAATTCTTTTATTATTAATTTTGATATTTCATTTTTTATTATTATTTTATTATTAAATTATATAAGTTGCTGTGTGCGATATGTATATATATAAATTTTTATATTATTTTTAACATTATTTTTGACATTATCATCTCGTATTGTTTTTAACAATTAGTATTATAAATTATGTGTCTTGGTTGTTGATTGATTCATTGTTTTAGGCCACATCATATTCTTTTGTTATTTTAAATTGTAATGAATTGGAGACATTATTTCTTTCATTTCTTAATTATTATTTTTTTTGTTTTTTCTAACATTTTTATTATAACTATTTAATATAAGATTTTGATGTTTATTACTTAATTGTTAGCTGTGATTGCCTTTAATTGAGGGAGCACGTGACAGGATGTTAATGTGAGAATTAATGTGTAATTGAATGTGTATCACTCTTTGGCGATCCTTATATAAATAAATAAAAAAAAAAAAAATGCCTGCCCAGTAAAATCTTTCTTTTACGCAATTTAACATTCTTGCTGAGCCTAGATGTCCTGCAATAGGGATATCATGATTTTCCTTAAGAATTTTCGGGATTTCATTCGGAGAAGGGTATATGACATTATTATGATAGATATGGATTGATATATTAGTACCATCCGCCCCCAGCCCAGACCCATACACATAGCCCATCATATTATAAATTTTCACAAAGGAATGTCGGTCAAAGGGATTTTTAAAGTGGGATATAGCAATTTGATTAATTGTGGGATAGGACATGATTATTTGATCGCGTGCAAATTTTAAAGACTTAAATATATCTGGATACGAGTACTCATCGAAATAATGGACTTTATTAAAAAGGAAAAGGTAAGTTTTATCTTTAATTGTAAGAGGATTAAATGTGTATAAATCTTTCTATTTTCAGGAATTCATCTCGATCGGGATTTGGACAATTATCAAGGACATCTTGTACATAGGGCATGGACTCGTCCATGTCTATTGAGGTAGGTATTATTATAAGTTTATTTAATCCTTTAAGGAGATTTTCGTAATGCTCCGTGATGGATGTATTATAGGCTTCTGAACGTGATTTTAGGAATTTATTATAGGTTTCATCAGGAACAGGTGCTGGAGGAATAGTTCCAGGGTAAGTGGACGCAGATGCAGGTAAGGTATCAGGATTTTGCCTACTAGTCGAGGGTTGAGGATCAGATACTGCATTGGGACTACGGTTATCGTCGACAGAACGTAGGTAATCCATTACCTCGTTTTCGATTTCAGGATTTATAAGGGCAGCATCCAGACTGGACGTCGGAGACACTAATAATTCTTGCAGATCGCTGATCGCTTCATTAGGTGAGCTCGATAGCAGTGATGTTTGTAGCGGAAGATCATTAAGGTTAGTATTATTATTAGAATTTGAAGAATCGCTACTTTGAGGATGTATAGCATTTACATGATACCTGGAAAGGGCGTCAGCGGCGGAGTTTAATTTACCTTTACGGTATACAATGTCATATTCATACTTCTCTAATTATAAGCGCCATCGTTGGAGCTTACTACTGGGATCTCTATGATTGAATAACCATCTTAAAGGCCGATGATCAGTGATTATTTGGAATCTGCGCCCATAGAGGTAAGGGCGAAAAAAGATAAAGCGAAAGATAGCAAGCAACTCTTTTTCCGTTGTGCTGTTATTAATTTCGCTTTTATTTAGCAAACTAGATGCAAAGGCTACAGGTTGGTCTTTACCAACAGGACCTTGAGAGAGTACGGCACCCATGGCATAGTTTGAGGCATCACAGGTGAGGATAAAAGGGGAATCAGAAGGCTCGATAATGTTTTGTTCGAGCATTTTATTGATTTGATTGCGAACTTCAGTTTTATGGACTTCTGGAAATCGGTAGGACTTTGTGTTAATAGGAATATCAGTTGTTGTTTTTATTTCGTGTTTTAGGACATTTGTACAGGTTAGGTGTTCGCCGGGAAGATGGAAGATATCAGAGAAATCGGAACACACTTGCAAAAGGACTTCTCTTTCCTCATCGTTGAGGTGTGAGACGCGCAGTTGTTTCAGGACTTCTTCTGTACGTGCAAGGCTGTTAGACGAAACACCTACGCGGCGTGCCTTTTAAGTTTTGTCGTTTCAAGAAAAAAACACAACTAGAACCTTATAGTACTTTTTATTGTTTTTCAAAGTATTAACCACGTAGCTTAATACACTTTTCCATTCGCTCAAACCAGTTATTATAACATTTATTCCACTCTAAAGTGGGGGTGTTCAAAATGGCTGACTTGAAAGTGTCGACTGCTTCTTCACCGGACTGGAACCTTTGACCACGAAGACTTTTCTTAATTTTAGGAAATGTAAAGAAATCGTTAGGGCTTAGGTCAGGACTGTATGGAGGATGGTCAAGAATGTCTACTTTTTCCTGCTTCAAATACTCAATCGTTTGACGAGCGCTGTGTGAGCTTGCGTTGTCGTGGTGCAGGATGATGCGTCGCTTAGAGTTAGATTTTCGAAGTTCGGCGATGACTTGTGGTAAACAAACTGTGGTATACCACTCTGCGTTAACCGTTCTACGATCTTCAAGTGCAATAGTCGCAACATGGCCGGTTTTTCCAACGAACGTGGCCACTATCTTCTTTGAAGTGCTTCGAGAACGAACAACTTTAGTCGGCTTTGACTCGTCTTGAAAGACCCAGATTGTAGATTGTTGTTTGATCCATGATTCGTCACCACTGATGATGTTGTAGACGTGATTTGACTCTCCTCGGTTGAACCTTTGCAGAGTTTTCTTACACCATCTGACGCGGGCCGCCTTGTGATCGTCGGAAAGCAGATGCGGTATCCAACGGCAAACTAGCTTTCTCACACCAAACGCTTCATGCAAGATCTTCTGAATGGTTGTCCCTGAGATGCCTAATAGAGCCTCTATCTCTCGATACGTCACATGACGATCTTCGAGAATTAGTTGTCTCACAGCAATGATGTTATCTTCAGTGAAGGCGGATTTTGGGCGTCCTTCGCGAGATTTGTCACTAACACTAGTATGTCCACGCTGGAATTCTAAATACCAGCGTTCGACAGTCCGCAGACATGGGGCTTTATCACTGAACACAGATGTTAGCTCTTCAAAACACTGAAGCCGTGTCAGGCCTCTTCTACAGTTGTAGAAAACTATTGCACGAACATTTTCCTTAGAAAGATTCATTTTCGTACGTAACCTGACAGATTCCAATCGACGCTGTGACTAAACAATAGCATTAATCCTAATACTTTCAACTGTTTTGAGATTCAAAATTTAAACACACTCGAATATAGAACAGTTCCAAATTCAAAATTGCCGGGAAATATGGAAACGACAGAACTTAAAAGGCATGCCTCGTATATGATTTACAAAATCAGACGGGCGTGTTTCAAATTCTAACGGATCAATTGAGGTAAGTTTTAGATTAAGATTTGTTTTTAAGGTAATGGGTTCTTCGGATGTATTTATTACAGAAATATTTACTCTATTATTTTCCTTTACGCGCACTAGACAATTTGCAATCAGCAATGTTTTAGATACATTTTGATCCAGAACTAATCCTTCTTTTATTTCAGGATTGAGGACGGAACATTCAACAATGGTTTCAGTCCTAGGAGGAATTATATATGCAGGGTCGAGAAAATGTAATTTTAAAGAGGTTTTACTAAGGTTAAGTGAATTATTGTTATAATCTATGCTGCAATTGTGTGCATTAAGCAGATCGGAACCTATAATGCCATCGTAGGGTAAATGAATCTTGTCGATGACATATAACTTGTGAGATATAGTAGATTTAGGAAGTTTTAATTTTAATTGGAAGTGACCTCGGGTTTGGATAGAGTCTTCTGATGAATCGATGCCTTTTAGCTGGATCGTTTCGGTAATAAGCGTAGGATATCTTTCAATACAAGAATATTTTAACAGACTTACAGAGGATCCTAAATCGACTAATAAGGATAATGGAATATTTGATACAAAGGAGTCCACAAGAACATGTGGTAAAAGCATTACTGCAGGATTATTTATTATTTCAAAGACGTTGGTTTTAGGAGACGAGTTTCCGTTTTGGGGCTTGTTACCCTGTTGTGTAACCCGTGGTGCAGTGGATTTAGGAGACGAGCTTCCGATTTAGGGCTGAAGACCCTGTTGTGTAACTCGTGATACAGTGGATTTAGAATACGAGTTTCCGATTTGGGGCTGGTTACCCTGTTGTGTAACTCGTGATACAGGATGTTACTAGGCGGCGAGCTGGATGTAAGGTGTCATTATCATTTTAAGGATATAGCTAAAGGTCGTTTGGGTTCCACGAGACACCTCCGTGGACCCACTACTCGTTTAAATTATTTTCATCGTGATGTTATTGGGTATCGCCTACGCTGGCAGTCAATTGCGGTTCAGGCTCATCCGGATCATTTTCGTTAACCACATAGTTAATGCGAGCGGGTTTCGGTCTAGAATGATCTTGATTTGGATGTGATTGGAATTGTGGTATATGAGGAACATTAAACCTATTGTTATTAAATTCGCGTTTCCGACATGTTTCGATAGTATGGCCTTGGGTTTTGCAGTATCGGCAAAATCTACTGCTAGAATTACTGTAAGTAGGTCGATTAGAAGGATTGGAATTTGCGTTATCACGACGCGGAAAAATAAGATTTTGAAGTATTTGATTTTGTCTTGCCGTGTGCTAGGCGGGTTTCGTAAGGATAGCGATTTTTGAATTTTCTCCTCAGAAATTGCTGTATTTATAGCTTCATTAAGAGTTTTAGGCGACCTACATCTAACAATATTGGAAATACGGACAAGCAAGCCCATTTGAAAGTGATGGAGGGCTAATTCCTCCATTGCTGCTGTACGTCCTATCATTTCTCTACTCTTATGACCGTGAGATATTGAGATTTCAGTGAGGAGTTTTGAAAGACAGGTCTCTATTCTTAGAGCATACTGGCTCACAGGTTCATTGATTTCTTGTTTACATTCCTGCAAATCGGTGATTAAATGAGCATAATGTTTCCTCTCGCTAAATTGGGTCTTGAGGAATTTTTTGAGTTGATGCCAATTGATGAACTCCTTAATAGAGCAGGCAGTTTCCGCCTTGCCCTGTAATTGGCACAATATATATTTAAAAAGAATATCTTTCTGATTATCTGAGGCCAACTCGTAGGCATTGTTACAATTTACTAGAAATGAGTTAAGTGTTTCACGGCAATCATCGTAGGGCTTTATGAATTTTAATAAGATATTCAGTTATACCAACCCGTCTGGCCAGCGTGGTATAGTAGGCCAAACACCTCCTAACATGATAAGGCACCTAAACCAAAGGCCCCCAGTTCCCGGTAGTCCCGCTGTCCGCTGCCACGGTAGCGGTCGCGGTAACAGCGGGGCAGGGGGTGCGAAGAATCTCCGGGCTACGACACAAGGCTACCAAAAACACCTGACACTGGCTACGTACAATGGACGCTCTCTACGGCTGGACCAACACCTCACTGAACTCGAGGTAGAACTAGGTCGCATTAACTGGCACATATTGGGGTTATCCGAAGTCCGAAGACAGGGCGAGGACACGATAACCCTTGAGTCAGGCCACCTGTTCTACTTTCGGGAAGGTGATCGGTCCTCTCAGGGCGGTGTCGGTTTCCTGGTCAACAAAGCTCTCACTAACAACGTTGTGGAAGTCAGCAGTGTCTCGACACGGGTAGCGTACCTCATAATTAAAATCACCGACAGATACACCCTGAAGGTGGTATAGGTATATGCGCCGACTTCGACATACTGCGACGACATAGCCGAAGCCATGTATGAAGACATAGCCAAGGCATTACATGGCACCACCAAGGCTCACTACAACGTTGTTATGGGGGACTTCAATGCCAAAGTGGGAGTACAAGAACGCGGCGAAACGATAATCGGACCCCACGGCGTGGGGCGCCGAAACCACAGGGGGCAGATGCTGGTCAACTTTTTGGAGTCGCAGGGGCTCTTCTTGATGAATTCGTTCTTTAAGAAGAAGCCTCATAGAAAGTGGACATGGCGAAGCCCCGACACTGTGACGAGGAACGAGATAGACTTCATTATGACTGACAGGAAGTCTATGTTTAGAGACGTCTCCGTGATCAACAGGTATAATACCGGCAGCGATCACCGACTTGTCCGAGGCGCTCTAAATATAAACTTCAGGGCCGAAAGGCGTCGCATGATGAGGTCTACTCTCAGACCTACTGCGCCTCAAATAGCTTTAGGGTCCGAAAAGTTCCAACTGGAGCTTCAAAATCGTTTCGACCTGCTGGAAACCGAAGGCAATGTTGACGAGAAAACCGACACAGTGGTCAAAACGCTACAGGATGTGTCTCGAAGGGTGTTTCCCGGCAAAAGCGGTAACAGAGAGTCTAAACTCTCGCTCGAGACTCTTGAACTTATGAGGCAGAGACGGGAAATGTCATCCACGCAGGCGTCTTCGCCGGATGGGAGGAACTTCAACCGGAAGATCCGGAAGCGGGTGCGACGTGACCTCCGATGTTCCAACACCCGCGCCATCGCGGCTGCGATTGAACAGAACAGGGGCACCAAAGTCTTCGCTCGCCAGCTAGGTAGATCCCATCTGACGAAACTTAAAACTGCGGGTGGCAAAACCGTAACCTCCAAGTTCGAGATACTCAAGGAAATTGAGAGTTTCTACATAGACCTGTACGCATCACGGATGACTAAACCCACGAGACCCAGCGCTGACGACCACAGAGCCCCACTCACACGCCACCACACGGAAGACATCCCTGATGTCAACCAGGACGAGGTCAGAGTGGCTCTCGAGCAGCTCAAAAACAACAAGTCGCCAGGCGATGACGGAATCACCACTGAGCTCCTAAAAGCAGGCGGGACTCCAATCCTGAAAAAGCTAGCGAGTCTCTTTAATTCTGTCATCCACCAGGGCTTAACACCTCAAGCGTGGAGCGGGAGTGCGGTGGTTCTGTTCTTCAAGAAAGGTGACAAAACCTTGCTGAAGAACTACAGACCTATCTCACTCCTGAGCCACGTCTACAAGTTGTTCTCGAGAGTACTCACAAACCGCCTCGCCAGAAGACTTGACGAGTTCCAGCCACCGGAACAAGCCGGGTTTCAAAAAGGCTACAGCACCGTAGACCACATCCATACTGTTCGGCAGATTGTACAGAAGACCGAAGAGTACAATCAGCCGCTGTGTATGGCTTTCGTGGACTACGAGAAAGCCTTCGACTCCATCGAAACCTGGGCGGTTTTGGATGCTCTGCAGCGATGTGGCATCGATTGGCGCTATATCGAGGTGTTGAGATGTCTGTATGATACCGCCACAATGACCGTCCAGCTCCAGGACCAAAAGACCAACCCGATCGAGCTGCGTCGAGGGGTAAGACAGGGGGATGTAATATCCCCCAAGCTCTTCACTAATGCACTCGAAGACGTCTTCAAGACGCTGGACTGGACTGGGCAGGGCATTAACATCAACGGCGAATACATCTCACACCTTCGGTTTGCCGATGATATCGTCATCGTGGCAGAGTCACTGGAAAAGTTAAGCGAAATGCTGCATAGCCTAAATGGAGCCTCTCGAGGTGTCGGTCTCGGCATGAACTTGGATAAAACCAAGATCATGTTTAATGAACATGTCACGCCGGGACCGATCTACGTCGATGGTTCGATGCTCGAAGTTGTTCGGGAATATGCCTACCTTGGACAAGTTGTCCAATTTGGCAGAAACATCTTCGAGAAAGAAATCAACCGCAGGATCCAATTAGGTTGGGCAGCATTTGGCAAACTACGTCACGTTTTCTCTTCGCCTATACCGCAATGCCTGAAGACTAAAGCCTATAACCAATGCGTCCTACCTGCTATGACTTACGGGGCTGAGACGTGGCCACTCACAGTGGGACTAGTCCACAAATTCAAAGTCGCACAGCGGGCTATGGAGCGAGCTATGCTTGGCGTCTCTTTGAAGGATAAAATTCGTAACGAGGTAATCCGACAAAGAACCAAAGTTAACGACATAGCTCGCAGACTCAGTAAGCTAAAGTGGCAATGGGCTGGTCACATCTGCAGAAGGACCGACGGCCGATGGAGCAAGCGTGTCCTAGAGTGGAGACCGCGACTTGGTAAGCGTAAGGTAGGACGGCCCCCAGCTAGATGGACCGACGACCTCAAAAAGGTCGCTGGGACAGACTGGATGCGGAAGGCGGAGGACCGTGTGCAATGGCGCGTGTTAGGAGAGGCCTACGTCCAGCAGTGGATTGCAATAGGCTGATTGATTGATTGATTCAGTTCTAACTCTTGTTTTATCACTGGTGTTTTCTTTTTACTAATTCTAGTAACAGGTCAAAGAGGGGGAGGACAGTGGCCTTGGCCATCGTCTTCCACAAATTCTGGTTGTATGGCTCTCGCCCTACACCACGTACGTTGTTATAAAATGAAACAATTGATTTGATTTGAGTTTTGGTATATTGTCCAAAATACTGCTAAATGATAATGATGCGTGAAATGATATGATTATGAGTACACGTCAATCGCGAACGCGGGCTTTCCGTATACAAATGTAAAAATTGTTGGATGAAGCGAATGCGCTGACGATGCATTTGTGCGGTTAAGCCGTACATGCTCCCGACCTGAGAGATGAGAAATGATGTGATGATATGAAATGAGCTTAAAATATAAACAAGGTGATAAAACAATGTCTTCTAATGCTAATGACAAATTGATCCCGACAATCATTGAGCGGTAGACCTAAAGTTACATTTGATTAATATAGGTGAAGTGGCCTTATCGACACTACGGCCTAGGCTATTACTGACACATTCACTTTGCTCTGCTTTGCACTGACTGTTATCACTCACTGCATTTTCAGTCAGACACTGAACACTATGATGTGCATTTGCACGACACTGATACACAACACTGGGCTCTCCCTGGGGAGGCGCGGCAGGCGCGCGGCGGCAGCGGGCGCGCACCGCGGCGGCTAGCGCGGCTGCGACGCACGCGCACACCATCGTGTAGATAACGGCATATTGATGAACGTCATGCTGCGACACCGTATCCTCCTCTTCTTCTATGACTTCTGTTGCTTCCTTTATTTGCATAATTCGTGTACTGTTGTCTCGGAAGAAGCTATCGTCACCGTTTGTCTCTTCTAATGAAGGGAGAGGTATTGTTAAATTGATTATCTTATTTATAGGTGCTGCTACTTCCGGTGCAAACGCTCGAGACTCAATATGAATCACGTCTTCTATGTCTTTATTTGAATTGATAGTAAAAGATTCGCCCATTATTGAACAAGACGCGTCCATTTCAATAATGTTGGCTCGGGTCAGCTGTTCGTTGGAAACTTGATTCCCACATATAAACCTAAGTGCACTTTGATTGCAGCAACTCAGTAAAAATATGTTTGGCTTTAATAAATCCATCCATTGCGTTATACATGGGCCAGTGATAACTGCACATTTGTCTTTATCTTTTACACAGAAATTTTCATCCGATTTCCTCTGATAAATAGGCTTTTGGATGTGACAGAAATGCGTGTCAGAATCAAACACGTAACACCTTTGATAGAACTCCGTATCTCCAATAGGTAAATATGTATCCTTTTTTATATTTATCGCAACGTAGTATGCTACTGGCTTTATATGCACCATAATATTGCCTACTTGGTGTCGAATAGGAATTTAGCGCAGTGGTTAAGAGCTTGAGCGGCTCCGCCCACTGTGTCGAATAGTCGCGGGTTCGATTCCCGCACGGGACAAATCTTTGTGTGATCCACAATTATTTGTTCCGGTCTGGGTATTTGTTTGTGAATTTTCATGTTTGTAAACGCACCCCCGACACAGGAATAAATCCTAGTGTGGGGCTACGTTTTTAAAAAAAAAAAAAAACTGTAGATAATAAAAGTATCTTCATGTAATAAAGGTAACTTGATTTCAAAAATAAAGTATTGCGTTGTCAATCGTGCATTGACTTTAAGAATCTTATACATTTTTGGGAGGTCATCTTTTATGTTCTCTATGGGCAATGATAATTCTTTAGGTAATTGCCCTAATATCGAATTAAGTTCATCTTGAAGTTGAGTAGGAGTTAAAAGATGAGTGTTTAAATGTTTTGCGCTTGTGATTGTATTTAGCAATACATCCTGAATGTTCTTTATGTTTGTTAAAATATTTTGTGCTGTCATAGCTGAAAGAATAAATTCGTTACTGTTCTCCATTTCCATAATATTTTCCTTCACAACGTTTGCTGTTCGATCCAAACTTATTATATGCTGATTAAATATTTTGTGTTGTTTTAACATTACGTCTTCTATTCTTTTCAGAACATTGTTTTCTGCTTCCAGGACCGATGTTTGATTTTTCAGGAGAGATGTCAAGTGTCTTTCATTTAGTCGAACTAGTGTAATATCTCGTTCATATTGCTCAGCAAAGTGTTCATCAAGTACGCCAAAGAGAGAGTTGGCGACGTACCCGACACCATTGATCAGACCGCGGCGCGTGCGCGCGCGGTTATTATTCGTGAAATGCTGATCAAGCAACATGCGGTCATAGAACTGTACTTCTGAGAAGCTGTGCTGTAATTGTAGAAGTATTATGTCATGTCATTAAGTACGATTTTCTTGTTGATTTCGAACATATGTTTGTTAAGTGATTCAGATGAATGTTAAGCAATTTTGTTGCTTGTCTGTAAGGGCCCATATCGTAATACGTAATAATTTTCCAGTCGTTGCGAATTAATTTCATACTTGTCACTTCATCGAAATAAAGTCCTTTTTTATCTTCGAATTTTGATATGTTATAATAAGCGCACTGCACTGTTGATGATAGAAAGAGCATAAGGAACATAAACATCGACATTAGCGACAAGTGTACCTTTTTTGCCGTGCTTCTCCTTTTTCTTGGTTGATTCTCCACGAAAAATTCACCTTCCTTTTGGTCAGTTTCACTAGGTTTCATATCTTCGCTGCTTGCTGGTAATAATGATAATTGAATGATAGGCCGTTTTAGAATTCCGTTAGAAGTTTTCACACTAACAACCCGAACATTTCCGTCAGTCCCAGGGTGTAAGTCAACTACCCGGCCTAGTGCCCACTTTCCAGCTGGCAGGTTGATATCATGAATGACGACTATGTCATTTATTTTAATGTTCGGTTTAGGTTGTTGCCATTTGCTTCTTGATGATAATTGTACTAGATATTCAGTTCGCCATCTTCGCCAAATATCTCCAAATATTTTTTGTGTCAAATGCCATCTAGTTCTTTCATCTTTCTCTGTTTCATAAATTGTGAGGTTAGGACCACTTGCTAAAAAGTGCGAAGGTGTTAAAAAGTTTATATCGTTCGGATCTTCTGTTAGAGCGCATAATGGTCGTGAATTAAGGCATGCTTCAAGTTGTGATAGCAATGTGTAAAATTCTTCATACGTGAGTTTTTGATCACCGACCACTCTGCAAAGATGAAGCATCATCATCGGCTTTTCACTGCTGCTTCCCAAAGCCCTCCAGCACTGGGCCACGAGGGTGCATTGAAATGCCAATTGATTTGCATTTCGCTGACCTCTGTGAAAAATTCCTCATTGAATACTGATCTTAAGTCAATGTATTCTTCTGACAATATGCGCTTTGACAAAATTGGTCCCGTTATCACTATATATGTGACGTGGGGCTCCTCTCTTTGCCGCTAGTCTACGCAGCGCGGCTAGAAAAGATGACGATGTCAAGTCAGACACCAACTCCAGATGGACTGCTTTTGTGACCATACAAACAAACACAGCTACGTAGCCCTTTGTAGTTTTTATACCGCGACCTTTGCTTGACTTTGACCTGACCACTATAGTCAACACCGGTATGAAATAAGGGTCGTGATGGAGTTGTCCGCGAATGTGGTAAGTCACCCATTAATTGCTGATGCTTGCTTGGACTGTGTCTTCTGCACAGGACACACCGTCGTAAAAGACTCTTCACTGCTCTATTCCCTGATACAATCCAGAAACGCTGACGAATCCATGAGTGTGTGAGTCGTGCACCTCCGTGAAAGGTTTGTTTATGCGCATGTTCTATCCATAAATTCGTTACAATATTTTTATACGGCAATATCTTCGGGTGCTTCATATCATAACTAATGTTGCATAATTTTAGCCTGCCCCCTACTCTGAGTACACCATCTTTGTCTAGAAAAGGATTTAGGGACAATAAGCTGCTCTTTGATTGCAATCTTCCATGTTTTTGTAAATGCTTGATATCTTCTGCGAAATTACACTCTTGTACATTTTTTATTATTTTTGTCTGTGCTAACTCCAATTCTTCAGTTGTTAGAAATGCTTGTTTTAGCGGTCCTCGCGTTACAGCTCGCATAATCCATGCTAATATGCGGGTTAATCGTGTAAAACTGCTATACTTGCTAATTAATACTGAAATAACATTATCATTGACTGGATGTTCTGTTGTGCTACATTTGTTAAATATGACTTTGCTTCTAAATTTGTTGTGTGGATGATATTTTGATCATCATTTTGCTTCTTAAATGACTTCAGCCACTTAGGTCCAGTCCACCACAGTTCATTTTGCTGCAATTGCTCCACTGTTATACCGCGACTGGCGCAGTCTGCTGGGTTTTCTTGGGTATTGATGTAACGCCAACATTATGCTGTCATAACATCCGTGATTTTCTTAACTCTGTTCGCTACGAAAGATTTCCAACGGTTTGGCTCGCCCTGAAGCCATCCGAGTACAGCTGTGGAATCACACCAACCATATATTTCAACTTTGTGCTGTGGTAAGCTGTTTACCATTTTATACATTAATTTTGATAATAGATGTGCGCCGCATAGTTCCAGTCTAGGCAACGAAACATCCACATTCGACGATTTCTTGTTCTTTGGTACCAACTTGGTCTTGGCTGCTAAAATAACGACTGATGATGGGTCTTGATTTGCAATTCTTGCATAAATCACACAGGCTTTGTTAGAAGCGTCACAAAAACCATGTAATTGTATACACTCCTTTTCATCGCATTGTAACCACCTAGATATTTTGATATTACTAATGTTCTCTATATCTATTCTTAGTTTGCACCATTCTAGATGTATTTCATTAGATATTATGTCATTCCAATTTAAATCTTGATTCCAAACCTTCTGAAATAGTAATTTCAATTGGACTACAGCTGGGGATAACCATCCCAAAGGGTCGAATAATTTTGATATTTCGCCCAATAATGCTCTTTTAGTGAGTTTGTTTCCAGTATGCTTGGACATTTTACATTAAAATGTAAAAACGTCGCCCTTTGAGTTCCATGTGAGCCCTAAAGTTTTCGTAGATTCTTTATGCTTAAAATCAAATTGCTCTTGATTTGGGACAGTGCTTACGTTTGCTAGTAACGCTGGATTATTTGAAGACCACTTGCGAAGGTTGAATCCTCCTAATTCAAGAAGCTTGATGAGATCTGATTGTAATCGTCTTGTAGACTGTATGCTGTAGCCTCCAGTAAGAAGATCATCAGTGTAGAATTGTTCTTCCACGGCCTTAGCTGCTTCCGGGAACCTATGACCTTCATCGGTTGCTAATTGCTTGAGCGTCCTCATTGCTAAAAATGGTGCTGCTTTTGTGCCGTATGTAACCGTGACTAGTTGATATTCTTGTAATGATTCATTTTCAGATTCACGCCATATGATCTTTTGATACCTTTGGTCATCCTCGTGAATCAAAACCTACCTAAACATTTTCTCTATGTCGGCAGTTATCGCATATTTGTACTGTCGCCATCGAGTTACGAGTAGCATAAGGTCTTGCTGCAAATTAGGGCCACGGTACATGCAGTCATTCAAACTCAAGCCATTGGAAGTTGATTGTGACGCATTAAAAACGACACGCAGTGACGTCGTAGTCGAGTCAGTGCGTTGGACACAATGATGAGGCATGTAATAACTAGGTATCAGGCTACAGTTAGCTGGGCGCATATGTCCTAAGTCCTCATACTCTGCTATAAATAATTTATTTGCTGCCAATTCTTGTTTGTGGAATTTCTTTTCCATTTGTAGAAACTGTGCTATGGCTTTTGGTCTCGAAATGCCAAGCTTTTTATCTACGTCAGCATGTAATGGAAGACGCACTACGTAGCGGCCATCTGACTGTCGCGTCGTAGTTGATTTATATAAATCCAAACATTGCCGATCTTCCTCTGACACATCGTTGTTGTCATTGATATCTTCGATAGACCAAAATTTTCGAAAGTCATCTATGTTTAACATAACGACATTACATTGATAGGATTTCAGGTTGCCACACAGAATCCATCCTAGTCGTGTTTGCTGTGCTATGATTGCTGATTGTTCTGAATTGATTATGCCGCTCATTATAATCGAGGGGTATACATCGGCACCCAGTAATAAATCCACCGAGCGACAACGATTAAATTCTGGATCTGCTAACTGGATATTCTCAATGTAAGACCAATGAGGATTGATAAATGTCTTGTTTGGTAAATTGTTTACAGCAAGATTCATAATAAAAACATCCACTTCTAGTGAAAATTCATTGTAAGCGGACTTGATAGTGATATTCATTACACCTTTGCAACTATTTTCCTTGGCTCCTACGCCTAAAATAATACCTTTACAGCGTTTTATACGTAGTCCCAAAATTAGAGCAGCATTTTCGGTAATGAGCGAAGTTTGCGATCCCTGGTCTATGAGTGCACGCATGATGTGATCGGTGCCATCTGCGGCTCGCACTTTAATCAAGGCGGTAGCTAATAGGACTTCTTGTGTGTCTTTCTGTAAGACACTCATGCTATTTTTAGACTGATTTGTCCTTACTAGAAGTGTTAGGTATTGCGTCAACTTGATTTACACCAAACACGTCGTGCAATAAAGTATTATGCTGCCCTTTACAGACGCGACACCTTTTCATTGAAAAACACTCTTTACCGCGATGGTCATAAAGACAGTTTTTACATAACGATAAATTTGTTATAGTTTCCCGCTTGAATTCAGGTCGAAATTCGAGAAACGTTTTGCAACTAAATATACCATGATCTTTGTTGCAAATTAAACATTTTTGTAATACAGGACGGAATATTTTATGATTAGAATTAAATGATTTATTTTGATAGGCCTTAAATGATTGCTTAAATTGTGTCTCCATGGGAAAAGGAACGGATGGACTTTTTCGGCTCAGTTGATGTTGCGGATAATGCTGCTGCTGCTGAGATGAGCCAAATTTTGGATTATCAGGTTTGCGTCTGGAAGACTCCAGAGCAGTAAATTTGGCTTCTAAAAATTCTAAAAACTCATTTAGTGTTGGCAAATCGCTGGGATTTTTTAGAGACTCAACATAGTCATTGTGTGTTTGCGAGTCCAATTTCTGTGAAACTAAGTACACAATCACGGGATCCCAGGTTAAAATATCCACACCAAGGCTTCTTATTGCATTTAGACACTCGTTAGTTGTGTCGTGCACCTTTTTGATACTTGCTGCCGATTGCGTCTGCAAAGTAGGTAAACTCATAATGATATTCATATGAGAATTAAAAATTAATTTCTTATTGTTATATCTCTGATTTAAAATGTCCCAGGCAACTTTATAATTTTCTGAAGTTATATGCAAATGTTGTATTAATTTTTCAGGCTCATTCCGCAATTTGCCTTTTAAATATTGTAGTTTCTGTGCATTGGACATAGACTTGTTGTTATGAATCCTCTCCGAGTATAAATCTTTAAAGGACACCCAACTATGAAAATTACCACTAAAAACAGGCACATCTACTTGCGGGGTTGCTTTCTCCCGATAAAATTCGGACCACATTTTGCTGTTAATGTTATTAAACCTTTCTTCATATCTGATAAATGCTTCTTCGTAAGATGCGTTCTCTTCATACGTCTCGCTATCGATCTCCCAATGCAAGTTATCAACAACTGACCACCGTGCTTGTATTGTTTTTAAGGCATCTTCGAACTCCCATTTCTCTGTGAGGGAGTCGAGATTAATGCTGTTTATTGTACGCGAAAATGCTTTAAAGTTGCTACTTTGTCGCCTTAACATTTCCTCCAGCTTGCTGCTGGTATCTTGTGACTTCAAGGCACTTTGTTCCGGAGGAGCCCTTTGCCCACATGATTCAGGCAAAGGAGATGGCTGATTTCTAGTGCTAGGTTGCACCAAGAATCCAGGCGTTGATAATGGAGTTGCGGGCCGAATAACTGCTTTGTCCTTGGATTCACTGGGCAAATATTTAAGAATGAAGGTGCGTGATTCATTATAAAACTCCGATGTTCTCTTGTAATAGTTCTTAGTAAAATATTCGGAATTTTTATCCTCAAATTCACATAACTTGATATGATTGCATTGGAAGTCCTGCCAATAAGACTCCAATGTGCTGAGTCGTTGTTTAATGTGAGTTTGAGTTTTGCGTTGTGCACCATCTTTTTTAAAGTTTATGAGAAGCGTCTCCATACCCCCCATAATTTGATTTTGGGTAATGATAAGATCTTCCATGATGATAAAGTGAAGTAGACTCACCAAATCTGCTGATCACTTACGTACAGTCGCGTGGCAGCTCCACCTCAACACGTGGCTTGCACTATGAACACGCGGTACACTCGCGATAGGCCTCGCCTGTACGAAGGCTCGAAGGACCAATTGATGTATGGCTCTCGCCCTACACCACGTACGTTGTTATAAAATGAAACAATTGATTTGATTTGAGTTTTGGTATATTGTCCAAAATACTGCTAAATGATAATGATGCGTGAAATGATATGATTATGAGTACACGTCAATCGCGAACGCGGGCTTTCCGTATTCTAATGTAAAAATTGTTGGATGAAGCGAATGCGCTGACGATGCATTTGTGCGGTTAAGCCGTACACTGGTACAATAAGTTCAGACCTTTCGAGTTTAGGGCTTTGCGACCTACTTTCAGCCATTATGCTATTTTATAGAAATAATTATGACACAACAATAGAATCAAGACAATAGGATACAATAGAGTTCGTAATAAACACAATAATATTATTGAATCACTTACAGGAATGATAGAACGATAATGACGAACATTTCCTCCCACGGATATCGGCCGCAGGTAAGTACATACGCATGTGTAGTGTTGATAAACCTCGGGTCGTCGAGACGGACGGATTACACTGGTCACAGCACTATCACGCGCGTGACAATGGGTGTAAGCTATGCTGCTTTGAAGACCGGCTGCAACACGATCTGTGCGCAGCAATGGGCCTTTTGCAGACGGGTCACTGTTGACGTCCAGGTGAGCCTGGCTGGAACTCGGTGCACTATGCACTGTGAAATCAGCACTCACGCGCACTCAAAACTCGCGCGAAACTTAGAGACGTAATACCGGGGATTTTATTAATCCCACCGCTACCACCAACTATTATGAGTCTCAAGAGAAAGGGGTTTTTAAAATAGAACACATAGATTTGGTTAAACACAACCGCCTAGTTGGATGGATGGGATGAGACTGTTGGCTTCTGAGTGGGATTCGAATGTATTGAGATGGAAATGCCTACGGAATAGAAAAGGTGTCTGGTGTGTCGTATTGGGTACATAGAATATATATAACAGAACGTATCCAACGTGCCCATTTCAGCACTGCAGCGTGGATTATACAGGACACGTAAACATCAAAGCCAACAAGAGCCTTGGAATCAAGACCACGTAAGGTTACGTGGCTGTATTTGTGTGTATGGCGACCAAGGCAGTACACTTAGAATTAGTATCAGAGCTGACAACAGTAGCTTTCCTAGCAGCCTTACGTAGAATGGCTGCCAGGCGAGGCCTTCCCAGTCACATGCGATCAGGGGAAGAACTTCATAGGAGCAGATAAGGTGCTAAAGCAAGAACTAGCACAAATCAAACAAGTACTTACAGAAGAATTCATGGCAGAAGTAGCAAGTTTAAACATAGAATGACACTTTAACGCACCCTCTTGGCCTTCAGCAGGCGGCCTATGGGAGGCTGCGGTAAAAAGCCTTAAATATCACCTAAAAAGAGTAGTGGGCGAACAAAACCTTACGTTCGAGGAATTCACTACAATTCTCGCTAGCTTGGAGAGATGTTTAAATTCACGACCATTATGCCCCCTCACCGACGACCCCGATGACTTAGATGTCTTAACACCATCCCACTTCTTAGGCAGTGGCCCAGTGTTAACATTATATGACACAGAACAAGATCTTCGGACAAGATGGCATCTTACTCAGCAGATATTCAAGCGTATATGGAACCGTTGGCGTGATGAATATCTAGCACTGCTTACGACAATAAGTAAGTGGCAAAAACCCCAGGCGAACATTAAGATAAATGAAGTTGTCATAATCAAGGATGACAACCTACCACCGGGGAGATGGGCACTTGGCCGCGTTATGGAGCTACACCCCGGAAGCGACGGCTATATTAGAGTCGTCACTTTACAAACCAAGAATGGTAAAATGCAACGGCCGGTTGTAAAGTTTTCAATTTTACCAGTTTACGATCAGGCACCAGAAAGCAAGAATAACGAGACGAGAAAAAGCAGAAAGTAAACAGAAGTCCTAAAATTACGAAAACCTTTAATTGTGCAACGATGGCAATTTCTTTGTTATTGTTAATATTTCTATCAGTCCCATCAGCGCAATGCCTTTATAATATTACACAACTGCAAGGAAACAATAGTATTTATTTTGACCGCGTTAAAGACTTACAAATAGTTCGCGACGATTGGAAACTAGTCGACACGACGACACTCAACCATATCAAGAAGGCAATAAGGTCCTCGAAAAGAATATCAAGTACTTAGAACAGTTATGCGATAAAATTGAACAGCGATGACATTGCAGTGGAATCATGTGGCAAATACGTCATGAGGTTATTGAACTACAGTACTATAATGATATGCTTACGAACCACAACGTAAATAAACAGGTGCGTCGTCGTCGGCGTCGACTAATCAATGGGATAGGTGTCCTGGATGATCACTTCGCTGAAAAATATAAGTCAGACATAAATCAGATCCGAGAAACCAGAACCACTTGGCTAATCTCTGGAAAAATCAGACATCAGTAGTCGAGACGGAGTTCAACCTACTAAAACGCACAGAAGTATTTATGAATAAGCAGCATAAGCTAATTAATCAGAAATTGATCAACTTACAGAGCGCAATCAATCAAGCAAAGTTTGAAACTGAGATCGAATCTATCATCAGCGATTTTCTAACGACTGCAACTATTACAAACAACCTTTTATTTAAGTAAAAAAATATACAATAAATCCTGCTTGACGCTGTCACACAGTGTCGCCTTTTTCTAGAACAGTTAAGGCATGAGCTCAGAATTATTTCTGAAGAATTTCCCAAGGATCTGTCGTTACCAATACAGAAAACCGACAGTTTATCAGTTATATATAACTTACTTCAAGTCCGAGCAAGAGTGACTGACAGGTTTGTTATAATGGAACTTAGAATTCCACTTATTGTCGATGATATGTATGAAATTCTGAAACTAATCCCGATACCTCGACCAATACACAATGGTTATGAGGTTGTGATGATGCCAGTTGCAACTTACGTCGCCGTCAATTTGAAACATGATATGTTTTTTGAAGTAACAGAAGAAGATATATTTTCCTGTTTCCCCAGAAGCTTACAACTAAGTTTATATCATCTCAAGCGTCCTATTTAAGTTATTAAAGACGATCAGAGTTTTTGTGAGACGCTAGCTAATCTAAAAAGATGCAAAACTAGTGTAACTGTATGCAACAACAGATAGATTGAGTTAAATAAACTTATCACATACTTCTACTTTTGCTGCGAGCCATGTCAGTTGAAACTCATATGTGATGATCATATATAATAATAATAATTTTAGCCCTTTTAAGAAACTGTCCCACTGCTGGGCACAGGCCTCCTCTCAAACTGAGAGGGTTTAGGCCATAGTCCACCACGCTGGCCTAGTGCGGGTTGGCGAACTTCACATTCCTTCGAGAAACTCTTAGGCATGCAGGTTTCCTCACGATGTTTTCCTTCACCCTTAAAGCAAGTGATAATTAATTTTTTTCATACGCACATGCTTTCGAAAAGACAGAGGTGCCTGCCTGGGTTTGAACCCGAGACCTTTGACTTTGCAGTCCAACGGTCTAACCACTAGGCTATCACTGCTTCTGAATGACCACAATATTGAATGATCATATAACTCCTCTGCAATTGGCAAATTCGCATGCTGGACAGACAGCGGGTCGTAAGAGGCGACCAAATCCAGCGCAAAAATACCGCAAGCGGTAGTTCAGACAAGGCAGTACTCCGGTGCCACATCGGAGGAGGGCTTGTCTGGGCTGAGTGTGGTCGGAAGCAGGACACTACTCTTTGGGATGGCGGCACCTATGGCATCCATAGCCCTTGTCATTTGGGTTACTGCTGGGAATAACATCGTTTCCTGAAGGTGTCGTACTAGACACCCAAGGGACACCAGAAAAGAGGGTGGGCAGCAGCGTCCTCTCATCTCATATAAAATCCCACACTGCGATCGCCAACCCGCCTGCCAAGCGTGGTGATTATGGCAATTACCCCCCAATGAACGACACTAAAATTAAACGGCCCCCAGTCCCCGGCGGCCCTGCTAGTCCTGGCCAAGGTAGCGGTCATGGCAACGGCGGGGCAGGGGGTGCTAACAATCTCCGGCAGAGACTTGGCTACCACAAACGACGACCATTGGCCCTGGCAACCTACAACACGCGCACACTGCGGACCTACGAGAAGATAGACGAACTGGAGGAAGAACTGAGCAAGTTACAATGGAATTATGTAGGGTTATCTGAAGTCCGAAGGGACGGCGAGGACTTGATAACACTCAAATCAGGTAAATTGCTCTATTTCCGGGAGGGCGACCATCAGTCCCAGGGCGGTGTCCGGTTTATCGTCCACAAGTCCCTTGTGAACAACGTCCTTAAGATCGAGAGTGTGTCACCAGGGTAGCGTACCTGATACTCAAAATGACGGAAACGTATTCACTGAAAATTATACAGGTATACGCACCAACTTCGACACACCCTGACGACGAGGTGAAGGTTATGTATGAGGATATATCTAGAGCCATACATACCTCGAAATCTCACTTCACGGTTGTCATGGGGGACTTCAACGCGAATCTGGGCAGACGAGGCGATTATGAGCTGACTGCCAAATGTAGTGGACAACGGAACTCCCGGGGGCAAATGCTGGCGGACTTCATGGAGAAGGAAGGACTCTATATGATGAACTCCTTCTTCCAGAAGCGGGAAGACCGCAAGTGGAGTGAGTGCCGATGGCGTCACAAAAAATGAGATATTCAATGATGTCTCAGTGATCAACTCGGCCAAAACAGGTAGCGATCACCAAATGGTGAATATTAATTTCAAGCTCGAAAGGTCCAAACTGATGAAGTCTGCGCTCCGTCCAGACCCTGTCCAAATCCAGAACCACGATAGCTTTCAGCTCAAATTGCAAAATCGCTTCTAATGTCTAGGCGAGTGCGTAGACGTGGACGATTACAATAACAGCATCGTGGAAACTGTCCATACGGTCGGGAACAAGTTCTACAAAGCCGACCATACCCTAAAGTTAATGGAGGAAAGACGCAGTGAAGTGTATGTGAACGTACCCTTAGCATAGTTTTAAATATCGCTTAGTTTATAATTTACTTTATATTAAGTACATTTGGGAGAGTCCAATATACGACATCGAAGCAGAAGGTTGTGTCATTGACGGTCCCCGCAATACCCAACAGCTCATGGCGACCCTGCCAGGTCTGCCGTAGGCATCCTTTTCGGAAGTCGGTACAAGTAACAAGAGCCATGTGCCGGTCTACGGTAGAGAAAGAAGATACTTATATAAACCAAAATGGAGCATAATGGAGCGAACTACGTAACTACAAAAATAAGGGACATTGGAAGCCACGTTGACCACCTGATCATTGGTGTATGGCTGATTGGAGGTTGGAATCGCAATCGCACTTTTTCTCTATGTTGCTGTCCGGATGTATGAGAGGTGCCGTCGTCAGTGGATGCAAGAGGAGATAGGCCTGTCGACTATGCAGCGTATCCGGACATCACTGCAAGCACGTGGTCGAGTATCTGGGGAGGAACCAAATTAAGCCGTCTGCCCAGGTCTTCACTACACCGTACTTAGTGTTCTCGTAAGTTCTTTTTATTATTAATATTATTACCATACTTATTATAGTGCAAGTAGTGAAGATATTTGCATATAAAATTGACGAATTTTACAGAGTGCCGTGTCATGTATGTCATAAGTTTAAGAAATTTAAGATAATTTTAATAATAAGTGTTAACTAGGTACCCATTATGCACTTGGTAGACATGTTTTATAACACATAATTCAAAATTGTATAAAACCTTGCACAAGCGCTCGCTGTATTATGATACCTCTGGCGTAAACTGCTTACGCGGCGCATTTCTTGGAATGTACGTATTATATTTTAACATAGACCTAAGTAAGAAAGGATGATAGTGTAAATATTGGATAGTTTATTAAAATATTATGATGTTTTAAAGGAAACTCGAAAGTACCTGGTTAAGAAAGGACAAAGTAGGTATACATGCAAAACCACTGCGATAAAGTTAACTGAAACAAAAGATATTTTCGGGAAATGTGAAATTATTTTTAGAAACTGATAAAAGTACAGAAAAAATATCAACATGTATAGATATTTTTATTAATATTCAGAAGGTATACGACGAAATCATTAATTTGTGTAGTAAGCCTGAACCAAAATCGGACAAAATGGAATTGTAAGTGATTTAAGGGTAGCGTGTAGTTTGATTCCAGCTATGGACGGTACCGAGGAAACAACGAAACGAGTGATTGACTCCATCGAAATGTACGCTGGGATGATTGAAGAAGGTAAATCTTTGTTAATTACATTTGTTCTAAAAAGTCGGCTATCAGAAAATGCAAAGTTACGAGTTTTAAATACTTATGCTACAAAGAAGGAACTGATTTATGATTTAAGGCGACATTTATTGCCCACGAAATAATTTATCGCTTTTCAGACGCAATTGCAAAATACCAAAAAACGCTCTAAATCTATTGACTGTTATGGAACTGAAATAGAAAAATTGTTTACAGATTGCTCAGGCCGATGGAAAGTCTGAAGCATTTTCGGTTTTAAAACCTTTAAATGAACAATATGCTATAAAACGGTTTTCAGATGGGCTGCGTAGCTCCCGGCTGTCTACGATTATAAGCGCTCGCAACTACAGTAGTCTGAAGGTCGCGATACAAGCCGCCAAGGATGAAGATTCATCTTTCCATCCAGTCACAGGTGACATTATAGTATATGCATCTAAGCAAGCCGGGGATTTTATTACACGAGACATCCGCGAGGTTATACATATCAACGGGGTAACTTTAGTAAAACGTATGGTCAATATCGTAATGATAATTATCGTTACCAATCGGGACGAAATAATTTTAAACCTAATAATCGCATAATTTCATCATCCTATGGACGCAGGGGACGGAACTATAGGCATGCAGCAAATTTTGAAAATTTCCGTGGCACTCGTAATTTATTTACAGCAGAACATACTCAAGCCACACCTGATACAGGTTTTCATAATATCGAATCTTCAGGTGACATAAATTCACCAAATAATTTTTTTCGACCTTAAAGATTTTATTTTGTCATGTAATGGTCATGCAAAATACGTAGCTTTTTCTATTAACAATATAATCTACTATTGGCTTGTTGATACTGGTGCTACGTTATCAGTTATTAAAAGTAGTGCTGTACCACATGGTATCCCTGTGAAAAGAGATAGTACTTTAATAAATGGTATAGGTGGCCAGAGACGTTCACAAGGATACGTAAACCTAAATTTAATGAATAATAATGTAAAGTTCGAGCATGATTTTCTTATAATTGATTCTTTGCCATTCAAAGCTGATGGAATATTAGGTTTAGATTTTCTGATTAAATATGAGGCGATAATTAACATAAACACAAATATGTTAACGATTAGCATTAATTCGAATAAGTTTAACTTTTTTTTTGAAGAAAAGAATACGTTCTGGACAATTCCAGCACGTTCTGAATCTATACATTATATTTACGTAGAAAATTATTTGGATGAGGATGTTGTTGTATGTGGGAGAGAGTTAGAGAAGGATGTTATTCTTGCAAATACTATAGCGAGAGTATATAATCACAGAATACCAATAAAAATATTAAATGTTAATGAGGAGGTACCTTTGCCCACTTTTATACCAGAATTGCAACGCTTAAGTGAATATAATGTGTGTGAATTTAATAAATGTAACCTTGACGTAGACAGGGTTAATATATTATTATCGGAATTAAATTGAAATTATTTAAATAACGAGGAACAGAGGTCGATTGAGTCTATTTGCTCAAAGTACTCTGATGTTTTTTATGTGAATGGAGATCGAACGACAACTACTAATATTTATGAACAGTCTATAACTATTAAGCCGAATTCAACTCCTATCTATGTCAAGCCGTACCGTTTACCCCAAGCATTACGACCAGAAATCAATAAACAGATCAGTAAAATGCTAGAAAATTACGTCATAGAAGAAACTAATAGCGAATGGTCAATCCTATTTTATTGGTGCCTAAGAAAAGAATAGATGGAAAAGAAAAAAAGTGGCGTTTAGTAATAGACTTTAGAAAATTAAACGAAATCATTTGCGATCATAAGTTCCCTTTACCAAATATCTATAAAATATTAGATTCTCTTTCTGGTGCAATATATTTCAGTCACCTTGACCTTTATCAAGGCTACTACCAGGTGACCACGGACCCTAATAGTCGAAAATTAACAGCATGAAACGCCTACCAATGGGGCTCAAGATAAGTCTAAGTGCGTTTAGCCGTATGATGTCAGTAGCAATGTCGGGACTAGCATTTGATAAATGTTTTATCTATTTAGATGATTTGATTGTATTAGGGAGAAACTTAAATCAACATAATCAAAATTTAATATCTGTTATGGAAAGACTTTTAATATGACTATTCATATCTTAAATTAAACCCTAAGAAATGCGAACTTTTAAAGAAGGAAATTTTGTATTTAGGTCATTTAGTTTCAGACAAAGGAGTTTCACCGGACCCAGAGAAAATAAAAATAGTAACAAATTACCCCACTCCAAAAAATGCAGACGAAGATAAAAGATTTGTAGCGTTCTGCAACTACTATCGTAAATTTATAAATTCATTTGCTGATATCACTACACCATTGAATAAATTATCTAGAAAATATAAACCATTCATTTGGACAGAAGAATGCCAACAAGCATTTATAACATTAAAAATGCCTTAATTTCGCCTCCCATTTTGCAATACCCTGATTTTTCTGAACAAAATGAATTTATAATAAAGACAGACGCTTCTGGTATAGCTATTGGAGCAGTTCTTTGCAATAAAGACTTGCGACCAGTCGCTTATGCCAGAAGACCTTTGAATAAAGCTGAAAGGAACTACCCAACTATACATAAGGAACTTCTAGCGATAGTTTGGTCAGTTCAACATTTCAGGCCTTACGTATATGGTAGAAATTTCACAATCATGACGGACCATAAAACATTAGTCTATCTCTTTGAAATACTTATGCAATATAATGATCCCAATAAAATAATGCATTCCATCTATGACAATTTTAAAAATATATATAATAAATGTAAATATACGGTTACAAGGAACAATAACTCTAAACGGAAATTATGCTCATGGGCAAATAAAAGATTACAAAAAATGTGCAAGAAACGTGATGAATTATTCTCTGTGTGGATGAACGATAATAGTAACCCATCAAAAAGACTATTATATAACAAATACAGAAAATTATGCAATGTTTAGAGGTCTTCTTAATGAAAGCCTTCAAAGTAGAACCACTAATGCTAGCTAATAATTTCGGCAATGAATTTGATAGTAACATCAAAAAAATCTGCAATTCATGTGATATACCTATGTTGGACCCCTCCGTGTATGAGATAACGGCTGACAGGGCAATGAGAATTAGGCGAGCTAGTAAAGAAGCGGTAGAAGGCATCATTAAACAAATAAATATAAATAAAAGCCCGGGTTACGATGGCATAAGAGCTATAGATATTAAAAGGTGCAAAAACCTTATACCTATCGTTACACATCTCATTAATAGCTGTTTAGATACGTCAATACACAGGACGTCGTCAGGACATTCTAAAAATAGGAGTTATTCGTCCGATATATAAAAAAGGTAAACAAGACGATTATAATAACTATCGCCCAATTACCATATTGTCATGTGTTGATAAAATAATTGAGAGATACTTATGTAATGAAATAAAAACCTTTCTACAAACAAATAATATTATAAATCAACACCAATACGGCTTTCAGAAAAACAGGAGTACCTCTGAACTTTTGCGTAATTTTACTAATGATGTTAATCACTATCTAAATAAGAAAATGCAGGTTTTAGCTCTCTTCATTGATTTCAGTAAGGCATTTGATATGTTAAAATATGATATATTATACGATAAGCTGTGGCGTAATGGTATACAGGGGCCAGTCCTAAAACTCATAAAAAACTATCACACGAACCGATATACAACAGTCAAAATACAAAATCATCAAAGTGACAAAATAATGACGTCCAGAGGCACGGCCCAAGGCTCAATCATCGGGCCAATTGAGTACTTGCTTTATGTTAATGACATGTGTAACACCATTAGTTCAGGCCATGTATACCAGTTCGCTGATGATACGTGTTTGTTAGCGGCACATGAAAATATTCACGAAGCCCAAATGTTGCTGCAGAACAATTAGGACCAAATTTGTAAATGGGCACATGATGTATCTCTGGTAATTAATGCGCAAAAAACTAAAGTAATTCACATTCATTCTTGTCAAAACAGCATTAATGTTACCCCAATCATAAAATCACACGATCATATGTGTCTCCATAAGCCACTCAGTGGTAACTGCGTATGTCCGAGCTTAGAAACGGTAGATAAACATGTGTATCTGGGTCTTGTAATTGACAGCCGTCTCTGTTAGCGCCCACACATAGACTACATATGTGACAAGTTAAGATCAATAATAGGAAAATTTAGTGTACTGAAATATAAACTACCTTTTAAAGTATTAAGATTGATATATTTGGCGTTAGCAGATTCTGTTGTTGGATATGGGCTGAGTAGCTACGGAAGAACCTACAAGACATATGTAGATGACATATATAAATTACAATTAAGACTACTTAAACTTATAGTACCCAAATATATAACAAAGAAACATAAAGATAACGATACGGAGGTTTTTAAATACTGCAAAGTTATGAATGTTTTTGATAAGCTAAAATTTCTCACCATGACGGATTTTAGCAAACCTGAATTTCTATCAGACCGAACTAGACCTACTAATTTAAGAAAGATAAATTACATGAATAAATATCTATTACCTGAAACATGTAACTTATATGGGACGAGGGTCGATAAATATCTGATTCCTAATCTTTTGAATGACCTCCCGGAAGAATTACAAAGAGTCTATATAAGTTGTCCAAAAACGTTTAAAAGAAAATTGAAACAATATTACTTAGATGCATAATGTGAGTTATGCGATAAGCAATTTAAAATTATAACGCCGTCCTCCACTTCCCGAACGCATCCCTTAGTTCCCGCCGCGCCACCCGCGTCGTGCGCGCATCCCGCGCTCCCGCATGAGCCAGTCGCCAAAAGCTCCCGCATGCGCCGGTCGTGCCGTAGAGATATTAGCCGCCCCGCACGCTACCGGACCTAGACGCGCTCAATTGTTTCGATACGATTATAATTTTAGATACTAGCGCCCTAGTTTACCTACCACGGTTCTGTAAGAATACCCAGGAATATTAAAAGTACGTTACGAAAGGAATGGTTGTAGTTTTTCTCCAAACCAACGGTGAACGAAACCCACGCCGCCCGCCTGAGCTTGCCACAAAATTTAATTGAAGCAAAGCTTGTAAAAAAAAAAAAAAATGTAAATATGTCATCAAATATAAATGTATCAAGTGTGCGACTCGCCGGCGCCCAGATAAACCCTCAGTCCTCGGTTTACGTGGTGCCGCATTTTATTCATTGTAACGATAGATATAAGTGTTTTGGAAATAAATAAAAAAAAAAAAAAAAAAGATCCTTCTAGTAGCCTTTTAAAATATAGACTTATACTAGAGGAATATGATTTTAAAATTGTTTTTGTAAAAGGTAAAGAGAATGCTGTGGCTGATGCATTGTCGAGAGTATATTTGACATCAGATGATTTGAAACGGATGCATGAAGAGGTAGTGATTGTATTAACAAGGGCTCAGAAAAAGAAAATAAGTGAGTCGATACAAATAAAGGATGGAGATACGGATCTTAATAAATCTACGGACGGTCTCATCAGCCAAGAGTTGTAGATATATTAAGAAAACCATATAACTCGGTAGAAATGATATCTATGAAAGGTGCTGAATTAAGTAAAATGAGAAAAGATGATATGATAGAAGTAGAATTTGAATGTCTTGCTTTTATATTAAGTAAAAAGTTATTACGCATCAATGTCGATTTTAAGGCGCATTTCTCGCGAGCCGATTTTGTGCAAAAATTGAGTTTGTTTTGTAACAAGATACGTATCGAAGAAATATGCATAATTATAGATAAAAATAATATCTATTTCATTAAAAACGTTTGTGATGAGATTAAATCATTAAAAGATTGGTCCGGACCACGAATATGCATTTTACGTGGGATTAAGAGAATTAATAACGATAATGAAAAAACACTAATCATGAATGATTCCACTTATTGCCATCCAGTGACCATGCTGGAGTGCGCAGAATGGTTTATACAATTAAGGGACTTTATTATTGGCTAAATATGGATACAGACGACCAAAACTTTGTAAAATAGACACACACACCGTCACGCCTATATTCCCCAAGCGGGGGTGGCAGAGGTGTACTAAGTACACCCACGTTTCGCCGACGATGTTAGGTCCCATGTAATAGGGGGCGAGCCTATTGCCATATACCAGGCGCAATTCCAGACTCCGGACTCGTACTGGGAAATTTTCGTTAGAAAAACTACACTTGTCCGACCTAGGATTTGAACACAGGACCTCGTGATCACAAAGCGATGTGCTTTGCCACCAGACCAACGAGGCAGTCAAGTCAGTCAACTTTGTAAGGTCATGCGATATATGTCAGAAATTTAAGTATTTCCGATATATTAAAGAACTGATGGAGATAACCACAACGGCCTCCTCGGCATTTGATAAAATATATTTAGACGTAGTAGGTCCATTAGACAGGGATGAAGATAATTATTGGTACATATTGACTATCCAGTACGAATTAACAAAATTTGTGCAAGCTATTCCGTTTCGTTACAAGGGGGTTTCAGGTCTGGAAGAGGATGTTCGGATCAAGTCTTCTCACTCCGCAACATCGTAGAGAAGCATCTGGCAGTGGGGCGGAAGGTTTTCTGCGGTTTTGTGGATCTGGAGAAGGCATTTGACAGAGTTGTGCGAAAGAGACTTTGGGACATTTTGCCAGAGTATGGTATAGATGGCACTCTGTTGCGAGCCGTCCAGTCCACTTATGTGGACTGCAAGGCATGCGTACGGGTGGGTGGTAACAGGTCACCCTGGTTTGACGTTAAAATCGGCGTCAAGCAGGGTTGCGTGTTGTCCGCTAGACTGTTTATAATATATCTGGACAAAAGTCTTCAAAGACTGAAAGCGATGAATGAAGGTGTACAAATGGGTGACTTAGTGGTAAACCATCTACTTTATGCAGATGACGCGGTTTTAATAGCGCCAACAGCCACTGATCTGCAAACACTAGTCACAGTTATGAAAGACGACTGCATGATCAATGGCTTACACTTGAATGTGAAGAAAACCAAGATTATGGTTTTTGAAAGGGAAGAAACCAGAACGAATGTAAGGATTGTGGTTGGTAACGATGTGCTGGAGCAAGTGAATGAGTTTGTATATCTTGGATGCGCCTTCAGTAAGGATGGGAAATACACCGCTGACATAGAGAGAAGAGTGAGTGCAGGGAACAGAGTGAATGGTGCGATGGGAAAGCTACTCGGGAGCCGGCACTTAAGCCATAAGGCGCAGCTGGCCATACATAACGGAGTTCTTGTCCCAACGCTGTTATATGGTAGCGAGAATTGGGTATGTAAGAAGGAGAATGAAAGTAGGATAAATGCGGTAGAAATGCGAGCTCTGCGGAAGATGTGCGGAGTGAAGCTGACCGACCGCATTAGCAACAGCATAGTAAGACAGCGAGTAGGTATGAAAGATAGTATCGGTGTAAAGATGAGAAAGGGCATGCTACGTTGGTTCGGGCATATAGAAAGAATGCCAGAGGAAAGAATGACAAAACAGATATACAATGTGAAAGTGGAAGGATGCAGGTACCGGGGAAGACCTAGACTATCTTACCACGACCAAATAAACCGAGTCTTATCTGATGGAAAAGTCAAGAGTCTCCGTAACCGGCGAGCGTGTATGAGACGAACTATGAGAGTCGAGGAAGCCAGAGAGGTATGTAAGGAAAGAACCTGTTGGAACTCTGTACTCTCTGCCTTCCCCGCAAAGGATCTGGCGTGAGGTTATAGATAGATAGATAGATAGATAGAGATAGATATTCCGTTTAAAAATAAGGAAACTAGGTCCATTGCTGATGCATTTACACGTAATTTTATTTTGAGGTTTGGTATTCCAGGAACGATAGCCACTGACAGAGGGACGGAGTTTATGTCGGCGACAATGGAACACGTATGTACAATTTTCAATATTGAAAAATTATCTTCTACTGCGTATCATCATCAATCGATTGGCGCTCTAGAAAATGCACATAAGACTCTCATTTCTGAGAATTCAATGCGATACGCATACTGATACGTGGAGCTATTGGTTACCATTTTGGTGCTTTAGCTTCAACAATACAGTTCATACTGAAACAAATTACACACCCTACGAATTGGTTTTTGGTAAACTTTGTCGCATACCTTCTAGAATTTATTTATTTATTTATTTATTCTCAAATTACATCAACTATCTTTACAGGTTTTTTCCTAATACGATAGTGTAGTCAACTTATTTAAATACCTAACAATACATTCATTACATTAGTTCGTCCATTTTATTAGAAACATTAACTTATTTATTATTTAATATTGTACATTATATTTAATTATTTTTGAATTATATATTAAATTATATTATAAGATAAGACATATAAAGTTGCTTTCTGAAATTCGCTCATGGAACAGATTAATAAGTCAATTCTCTCGGCAACTTTATTTAGTGTGTGCAAAGCACGCGTCAGAGGCGAGTTGGCTAGCAAGCAGGTCCTGGCGCGCGGCACCGCCAGCAGCCGCGGCCGCTTATGATTCTGTACAACCACTTTATAATACTGATGATTATGCATTACAGTTAAAATAGCGTTTACAGTTAGCCAATGTAGAGCAAAAAGAAATTTACTTTGTAACAAACAAAAACGTAAACATGCATGTGCGAGATTACACATTGAAGAAACTAATTTAAAGTTTAAAATAAAAAAAAACGTTTATTGGTTATAATATTACAAAATGAGTGTCCGTCTTATTAGGCCGCCCTAGGTGTATCTATGAAGGCGGATTAGGGTTCATTCTCGGCTCGAGAATTCCCGGGAAATCGTTGGGCTTTGTTCCCGGGTAATCAAGCTCGATAAAAGTCGAGAACTCGAGAAATCATGTACCTATATAGAAATTAAATCGCTGTTTGTTGTGTTGCGTGGCGGCGCGGGCCAAAGCGCAGCGGCACCCTTTGATCTCGCTGCAAGCGCTCTGCGGCGTCGTTTTTACACGTTCATTCGTGTTTCGGGGTCTGTCCAAGAGCGTGCTCGTCGCGACCCCTGCCAGTCATTATGGCTGCAATCTTGGACCGAAGACGTACCGCAGTGCGGGCTAGGGCGTCCCCCCGAGGCGACGCGTACCGGCCCGCCCCCGTCGGTACGAATATAGGTGGAAGCGGCGATGGGGGCCGCCACCCATCACGCCGGGCCCGAACTGGCGAGTCGTGGGGTGCAGAGTGCCGAATACGCACTTGGAATGTAAGAGGTGGTATGGAAGATAAGATGCATGAGGTGATTGATGTAATGAAAGAGAGACGCCTGGATGCTCTGTGTGTAACAGAGACTAAGCGGAGGGGCAGTGAAACCTGTGATCTTCCTGATGGAACGATGGCTCTGTGGTCTGGGGTACCGCAGAGCAGTCGTGCCAGCATGGGGGTGGGTATCTTGCTGTCCCGTCGCCTGGCCTCTGGAGTGAGAGATTATGGCCTGTGCGATGCGAGACTTCTCTGGGTCCGTTTAAAACTGGGTGTCACTAGAGTATTTTTGGTCGCAGCGTATGCTCCCGTAAGCTCGTCGACACCCCAGGACCTTGAGAAGTTTTGGGATAATGTCAGGGAAGTTCTGGATTTGGCTGAGGCTAACGAAAAGGTGATTCTGTGTGGCGATCTGAACGGATGGGTAGGAACCAGGCGGCAAACTTGCGACGCTGCTCTGGGTCCTTATGGTGATAAGAGAGTGAACGATGCAGGTAAGCTCATTGTAGATGTTTGTTTGGAAAGGGGTCTCCTTGTGTCTAATACGATATTCCAGCACAAGGACATACATATGTATACGTGGAGAAGGAATAAACAAAAAAGCATGATAGATCTGATCCTGGTTGATAACCGTCTCCGAAGCAAACTACAAGATACGCGTGCGTATAGAGGCCTCACTCTGGAATCAGACCACTATCTCGTAGTTGCGCGGTTTAGTGGTCTGTTCAGGAAGTGGAGGCACTGGCGAGAGCATATCCCCTTCGGAGACCTTGAAAGATTAAAGGTTGAAAAGTTGCAAGATGAGAGCGTGAGGAGAATGTATGAAGACAGAGTCCGGGACAAGCTTTTGACAGCATGCTCTTTGGACTCAAATGTAGATGAATGCTGGAATAGCCTGAAAGAGAGTTTGGTGGAATCCGCGAAAGAAGTATGTGGTTGCTCAAAGAAGCATATTACAGCAAAAGGTGATGCATGGTGGGATGCGGAGTTGCAAAGCTCCGTAGAAAGTAAGAAGAAAGCGTGGCAGGACTATGTATCTTCTTTGAACCTAAATGCCAGTATGACAGAGATGAGGAAAGAAATATACCGGCAATGCAAGAATGCCACTAAAACTTTAGTGAAAGAAAAGCGTGAAAGAGCCAGTATGATTGAGGAGGAGAGGCTGGCGAAGAACTTCGAGAACAACACCAAACTCTTTTGGAGCAAGGTGAGAAAGGCTCGAGGTGATTCGTCAGGCTCCAGAATGGAAAGGATAAAATCTAAAGATGGTGACATTCTTGCAGACACACAAGCTGTGCTAAACCGGTGGAGTGAATATTTTGGAGAAATGTATGGAGATGACCCGGATGCTGATGCCGCAGACGTGCCTAAAGGCGAGATTGCGGCACCAGAATCAACGGAGGACATCACTATGGAAGAAGTTGAATGGGCGATAGGAAGTATGAAAAACGGTAAAGCTGCGGGAGTAGACATGATATCTGCCGAGATGATCAAATATGGTGGAACTTGCGTCCGGGACGCTTTCCGGGCCCTTGCAAACCTTTGCTGGAGGACCGGTAGAGTCCCTACAGATTGGCGCCGTGCAGTCATAGTACCCTTGTATAAAGGCAAGGGTTCACAATATGACTGCGCCAATTACAGAGCCATCAGTTTAATCAGCTTGGCAGCCAAGGTGTACGGTAAAATTATTGAACGGAGAATGCGCGTGAAGTCCGATGGAATGTTGTGCGAGGCACAAGGGGGTTTCAGGTCTGGAAGAGGATGTTCGGATCAAGTCTTCTCACTCCGCAACATCGTAGAGAAGCATCTGGCAGTGTGCCGGAAGGTTTTCTGCGGTTTTGTAGATCTGGAAAAGGCATTTGACAGAGTTGTGCGAAAGAGACTTTGGGACATTTTGCCAGAGTATAGTATAGATGGCACTATGTTGCGAGCCGTCCAGTCCACTTATGTGGACTGCAAGGCATGCGTACGGGTGGGTGGTAACAGGTCACCCTGGTTTGACGTTAAAATCGGCGTCAAGCGGGGTTGCGTGTTGTCCGCTAGACTGTTTATAATATATCTGGACAAAAGTCTTCAAAGACTAAAAGCGATGAATGAAGGTGTACAAATGGGTGACTTAGTGGTAAACCATCTACTTTATGCAGATGACGCGGTTTTAATAGCGCCAACAGCCACTGATCTGCAAACACTAGTCACAGTTATGAAAGACGACTGCATGATCAATGGCTTACACTTGAATGTGAAGAAAACCAAGATTATGGTTTTTGAAAAGGAAGAAACCAGAACGAATGTAAGGATTGTGGTTGGTAACGATGTGCTGGAGCAAGTGAATGAGTTTGTATATCTTGGATGCGCCTTCAGTAAGGATGGGAAATACACCGCTGACATAGAGAGAAGAGTGAGTGCAGGTAACAGAGTGAATGGTGCGATGGGAAAGCTACTCGGGAGTCGGCACTTAAGCCATAAGGCGCAGCTGGCCATACATAACGGAGTTCTTGTCCCAACGCTGTTATATGGTAGCGAGAGCTGGGTATGTAAGAAGGAGAATGAAAGTAGGATAAATGCGGTAGAAATGCGAGCTCTGCGGAAGATGTGCGGAGTGAAGCTGACCGACCGCATTAGCAACAGCATAGTAAGACAGCGAGTAGGTATGAAAGATAGTATCGGTGTAAAGATGAGAAAGGTCATGCTCCGTTGGTTCGGGCATATAGAAAGAATGCCAGAGGAAAGAATGACACAGATGAACAGATATACAATGTGAAAGTGGAAGGATGCAGGTACCGGGGAAGACCTAGACTATCTTACCACGACCAAATAAACCGAGTCTTATCTGATGGAAAAGTCAAGAGTCTCCGTAACCGGCGAGCGTGTATGAGACGAACTATGAGAGTCGAGGAAGCCAGAGAGGTATGTAAGGAAAGAACCTGTTGGAACTCTGTACTCTCTGCCTACCCCGCAAGGGATCTGGCGTGAGGTTATAGATAGATAGATAGATAGATTCGTGTTTCGACTCTAGCCAAGTATAGTTTACATAGTATCATCGCGCGCTCTAGTCACGCATAGATCGGCTCCGTGTTCAATAATTAAGTAAAAATATAAAACAGCATATTTATAACAATTTAACAAATGAAAAGTAATGCTAACTGTAAAATCTCTATGTGCTACTGTTATTCAGTGACAATAATTACATTATTTAAGTAATAAACACAACCCAAACAAATTTGTGCAGTGCAGTTCATACAAACAATAAATAAACACAATAACTTAACCAAAGTGCATAAAAATCTGTGTCAATTAATAACATACTCTAAAAATGTTAAAATAGATATAAGAACCATAAAATCTCACGTTTGTAGTGCAGTGATAAAAGTGACTCATCGTGGCGGCTACATTACCTTATGTGGTCACGTTTTTGAACTCAAGTCACTAATGAATTATGAGTGATTACCGATCAAATGATTTTTAACAAGTATGAAACGATTTTTCAACAATTTTTGTAATTACATCATTGTTGCAAGTAACTCCATTGCCAAAAAAAGCTGATCCTCTTTCCTTTTTAGACTATCGTCCAATCTCTATTCTCCCTTTCCTATCAAAAATTCTTGAACGACTTGTTCAAAATCAATTTAGTCGTTTTTTAAATATTCATAATATTCTAAATCCGTATCAATCTGGTTTTCGCCCTGGTCATAGTACGACTACTGCATTAGTGAATATCTCCGACGACATTCGGTTTGGAATGGAAAACCAGCAGCTAACTGTTCTCACTCTTCTTGATTTTAGCAATGCGTTCAATACAGTTGATCATGATATTCTCCTTGCCACGCTGCGTTCCCTAAATGTTTCTCCTTTGGCGATCGACTGGTTTCGTAGCTATCTGTGTGGACGTCGGCAACGTATTCGCATAGACGATACTTTTTCCTCTTGGTGTGAAGTTTCTGCCGGCGTACCGCAAGGGGGTGTGCTATCTCCGCTGCTTTTTGCAGTCTTTATCAACAGAATTACTAACGAGCTAACATCGTCCTATCACCTTTATGCTGACGGCTTACAAATATACACACAGGCTGATCTTGCTCATTTATCAACTGCCATCCAAACTGTGAATTTCGACCTAAATCGTATTCATTCTTGGAGTAAGTCGCATGGCCTTACAGTTAATCCAGCTAAAACACAAGTTATTGTTATAGGCAGTCCTTGGTATATCTCTAGAATCAACTTTGATCAACTTCCTGTCATTAATTTCAACGGGGTCCATATTCCATACAGCGACAAGGTTAAAAATCTTGGTGTCTTCTTTGATAATACTTTATCGTGGAGACCACAGGTTACTGAGGTTAGTAGAAAGATTTTTGCTTCAGGAGCCTCTCTTAAACGCCTGCGAAATTTCTTACCTATTCGTACTAAAATTGCGCTTGGTCAATCCCTCCTGTTGCCCATTCTTGACTATGCTGATTCTTGTTACCTCCACTTGCCCGTGGATCTTCTTAATAAATTGGAACGGCTTCAAAATTTCTGTATTCGTTTTATTTTCGGCTTACGCAAGTATGACCACGTATCCGAATTCCGTTTTCAAATTAAGTGGCTTCCTGTCCATCGTCGTAGACACGTACATGTCCTTGCTCTACTTTACTCTGTCTTATTTAACCCACGCACTCCTATGTATCTGAAGCGACGTTTCTCCTTTCTTGCTTCCACTCAGTCTCGTGACCTTCGTTCCTCTGATACACTTCGCCTTATAATTCCTTCCCATTCTTCCAACTTCTTTACTAATTCTTTCACTGTTCAAAGTGTCCGTCTGTGGAACTCCTTACCTGAGTCTATAAGACGCGCAAAGTCCTTGGAAATTTTTAAGCGTGAAATTAAATCACATTTCCTTCAAATTTAATACAAGCTTCCCTTCCTCCTCAAAATTTTGGTTCGCTCGTTATTCACTCGTTACTTCTTAACTCTTATATATATTGTATTATGTGTTATAGGTAAAATTGACTCTTTCATTTATATCCCTTAAATTGTTTATTTTTATTATTTAGTTTAAATCTATTGAACTGTTGCACTTTTTAAATTTTTATCATAAGCATCGCTGTCCTCTACCTAAAGGTTGCCTGGAAGAAATCGCTTTAAGCGATAAGGCCGCCTTACTGTACCACCAACTATGTAAAATACTTTTTTTGTCCTTTTATTTTTATTTTGTGTGCAATAAAGTATATTATTATTATTATTATTCCATCGTAGCCTAGCGGTCAACGTCCTCCGTTAAACTGGAGACGAGTAATAGACCTACGGTTCGAAACCTACTGGAAACAAAAATACTTTTTGTACACTCAATCCTCTCTGTTTAAACGATTGTTGCAAATAGTAACAAAAATGAGCAAAAATATGAGCGCATGCGGGGCTTGTCAGAAACAAATTAAAAATGTGGACCAAATATGTTGTTCGAATTGTAATATATCGTATCATCATTTGTGTGTTGGCATAACGTCTACTAATTTTAAAAAGATCACGAAAAAGGCACGTTCCATTTGATTATGCCCTGAATGTAAGCCTAAACGGTCGTTAGTATCGGATAACACGCCAGCAAGGTCGCCACTTGTAGTGCAAGATGATGATGAAGATGATGATTCTCTTACACCTCAGACGGATAATGACGAACTTGTAACATTGATCCAAGAAAGGATATTAAGCGCCTTGAAGAATGAGTTACCGACTATGTTAGCAAAAGCTGTCAAAGCAGAACTTTCTCCTTTACAAAAAAAGATAGAAGAACTTCGTAAATCTGTAACGTATTTAAGTGATTGCTACGACGACATAAAAAGTTCTATGGCAGCACTGGCAACGGACAATAAAAAACTGAAAGAAGAAAATACCACACTTACTAAAAATGTAGACAACCTCACGATCCAGATAAACACCTTGGAACAGCACCTGCGCGAGAATAACCTTAAAATTCATGGAGTAGCTGAACAGCGTAATGAGAATCTACATTCACCAGTGCGCTTCTATCATAGATCTTAAGTTGGCTGACTCTGACATTGTTAATTGTACTCGAGTTGCAAAGCAAAACAAGAGAGTGGACTTCCTCGAACTATTATTGTCAAACTTAAAAACGTACGATGTCGAGATGAGTTTCTTTCTGCTGCTACAAGATATAATAAGTCACACCCAAATGCTAGGCTTAATACGTCGCTTTTAGGTATAGCTGGTGACAAGACACCTGTCTACGTCTCGGAACACTTATCACCAGCCAATAAGCAGCTTCATGCAGCAACACGGGCAAAAGCCAAACAACATGGTTACAAATTCGTATGGGTGCGAAATGGACGTATTTATGCACGTAAAGATAGTCAAATGCCGGCGTGACTTTCTAAAAATATCTTTATTTCACAATACAAATTAATAATAGATACTCAAAATATTAATGCAGTCAATTAATATTACTTAACGTTAGTGCGAACGGTAAGAGAGCTGAGTCGATATTGAATGTACTTTGCTTCGCGATGGCTTTTTATAGGCATCGTCAAGTAAACAACTCTTTCTAGAATGAACCCACGCGTTATACGTCTTATTAATTGATATCTGCTTATTTAGCAAAACAGTTATAAGAATTGTACTGAGACTAAACAAGTAACCTGATATCTGTTTACATGATAAATACGCAGCTGAGGCAAGTTAAGCTGATTAAGCAAAACAGTACTTGGAATTATATTCTATGAGCAATAGTCTGTTTATATTGCATCATCTTTTAAAGTACTTGCACTGAGCTGTGTACTGGTCTAGTATACATAACTCCTCCCTCCATAAGTTCAAAATCAGCGTTCGATTTCTGAGAATGTTGATTTTGCTTATGTTTACATAAGGACAATATTTTAGACTTATGAATATATAAAACAATCAAAAGCACAATTATTAATATTACATAAATGATTATAGAACCTAAACTTATGCTATGCACATTCACTGAATATACGTGGTTTTCACTGAGTTTTTCACTTTTACTATTAAACGTGTGACAGGAACTGAAGATCTTCTAAGTTGACTTCATCTAGGCTGATTGGCTGCTTGTAGATTTTCTCTGCTGCTGTGATGCTTGGTAAATTTATAACTGGAACTTGATGGAAGACTTGATTAGTTAATTGAATGAGACGTTTCCTTAATGTGATGTTCTCTAATTTAGCTTCACATTCATTATCTAAGGTTAATATATAGGTGCCAAAAATGTTGAACTGGTTGAAATCATTTTCACAGTGCTCTGTGAGAAATGTCTGTTTTCCTGAATATAGTAACCATGTGTCAGGCCGAATAGATTTGACCTTGACTTTTGAAGATTTCACTGTAAGTGGAGAACATGATGTAATTTGTGAAGAAAATTTCATCAAATCTGTAATGCATAAGTCTTCATTAGTGACAGATAAATTATCTTCATAACACAGGAATTCTCCTTCGTCTATTTCTTTGCATGATTGTGATAGTGGAAGTATATCTGACCCTCTGACCAGGATTTGGAAATATTGAGGCGTTAATAGGAATGTTAGGTTTAAATGAGGATTATACATGGGAAAAGGATGAAGGTTGTAATAGTTATAGAAATCTAATTGGACAATTGGTATTGACATAATAAACGTTATTCGTTTGTCCTTAATATATGCTCTTATGTCTATACAATGTTCAATTTTTATCAAATTATCGGAATTTACTGGATACATTAATTTATCTATGTTCTTTATATCTTTAAGAGTTGATAACAATTCATCTATGTCTAAAATGGATGTAAAATATTTAATCTACTGAAAGCAATAGCTGTTTCAACCTCATCTAACCTAGTTAACAAAATTTGAAAATTATGGATAATTAAATCGAAAGTATTCAAGAAAATTTCTTTACTATGTTGGAATTGAGTTTTATTCAGAATGGATTCTATTTCGTTAATTGTTTTGTCTATTTCAATAAAATTATTTCTCGTAGAGTTTGTCAGATTTACTAATACTCCAATTGTTTCGGAAACTAATGATATTTTGTTATCAATAGCGTTTTGTTTAGATTGAATATGACTTATTAAGGAATCGTATCTGATTGCATCTTCGTTATCTAAATTGCCTGTAATGGCTTTAACTATTGAACCTAAGGGATTTAAAATACCTCTTTTAATTCTAATTGTTGGGACCAATTGATTATAGCGCTCTAATGTTAAACTCATAATATACTCAGTTTGCATTTGTGATGCATGATATTTCCGTCTAAGAAATATACATTTAATTTTTCTTTTAAATAATCGTTAACTTCATAATACTTGTTAACGTTATATTCAATACTGTTACTAACAAATTTTGAATCTAATATTTTAATTATATTCCAATTATAAGTACTAATGAATGCTTGTCCTTCCTTAACTGGGAAGATTCCAGGATTATTTTCAATTTTCTGAAGTTGAAAGGCCAGTTTTTGGGCTGCCTGTACGAGTATCAGGAGCGCGAACCTGCGGAGGACGTTTTATATCCTTTATTGGGACTTTTGTGTTCCTAGAACGGGGTTTGTTTAATATTTTATGGTTCTGTTTAACTTTACGTCTATTTTTATTTTTAACCTTTATTTTGTTTGGATTAAAGTCTTTGATTAAGTTAATTTTAATTTGGAATTAAAGGGTTTCTAACAACGTTCGCATAATTTAATTATTTTTGAAACATGTAATTAATTGCCAAAATATAAGAATTATTAAGCTTTGAATTTAATATTTAAATTATTTAAATAATGATGTTATTAATTAAAATTATTGACTGATAATATTTAGAAAATTTAGAAATTTTATAATCCAGTTTTTCGGTACCATATCTTAAGTATTCAGGTTGTCAGGTTTGTATAACCAAGGTTTTAATTTATTTAATTTTTTTGAATCTGTCTTATTTTATCGATTTCATTCGGACTCTAATTTTATTATGCCTGAACCTTTTAATTAAATAAAAATACATATATTGAAGAAATGATCTGATTAATTTTGGGGTATTCGTATGTAATCAGTCGCGTGTGAGCGCCCGTCTATTCACCACGTCGTCTTTGTGGTCCGTTCAACAAGTCAGGGTACACCAACCTTTTGTACCTTTTCAGTTTTAATTCCTTATATTAGAATCGTAAATGTCCAGTTCCGAAATGAAGTGTGCGGTGTGTAATACGAGCTTTTTCGATGGAGTGCAATGCACCTGCAAAAATCACTTGGACTTCGGCTGTGCGAATATATCTGAGTCTGGGTGGAGGAAGTTGGGAGCTGACAGAAGGGCACTGTGGAAATGTCCTTCGTGTCGTCTGCTATCTCCAGGCGTCTACACATCGGAAACGGCTTCCCTAGATACCATTTTGAAGGAAATTCGGGATCTCAAGCTTCAACTATCCGCTCTGCCATCACTTGTGGAAGATGTGCGCAGTATCAAGACCGAGATCACTGATCTCAAGAACTCTTGCGAATACAATGGAGCTATGTTGGATGAGTACGGCAATAGACTGGCTGGAGTTGAAAACAAAGTCGCAAGTATTGAGAAAGTAAAAGACACGATAGCTTCACTTCAAGGCGAGCTAGTAAAGGCTAAACAAGACTTGTCCGCCTTTGACCAAAGATCTAGACTAAATAATGTTGAGATCAAGGGAGTACCCATTAAAAAGGATGAAAATTTGTTCACAATTATTGAGTCGATCTCAGAAAAGGTTAAGTGCACCTTCCCTAGGTCACAAATCAACTATACTACACGGATACCATTACACAACACCAAAGAAAAATCGATTATTGTAAGTTTTCTCAACAGATATGTCAAAGAGGATTTTGTTGCGGCAGTCCGTGCAGCCAAGAATCTGTCCTCTCTTGATCTAGGTTTTCAGGGCGAGTCACATCGAGTTTATGCCAATGACCATCTGAATGCTAGTTCGAAGATGCTACTCAATAAAACTAAGGCACTTGGCAAAGATAAAAACTATAATTATATTTGGGTGAAGTATGGTAAAATTCACGTTCGCAAAAATGACACTTCCCGGGTAATTATTATTGCGAACGATCACGATTTAAACAAAATTGTTTAACCGATTACCTACATCTGCTTGTTGTTTTCAACTATATATTTTTTGTTATTTCCTCTTTAATTTTAATTTTTTTAATAACGTTGATACTAATTTTAGTTTTCTTTGTAATTGTATTTAATCTAAAAACATGTAAAAGGTTGAGCTCCCCTGCCTCACTAATGACCTGCTATTGTTCTATGCGCATACGTCCTTGCATACCTTATCGCGCTGTTATATTCGAATATTATTTAGAAAACATAGTTATCTCGCTTGCACCTGCTCATTTAACAAATTCTTGCTTGCTCTTTCACACAGATGTCCTGGGTCTAGTGGATATTTGTTTTGTTAAGTGGTTTGAATCCTTGCTTAAATTGCGTACATTGTCTCTATGCTTTTTGCTGTCATACCCGCTTTTTAATTGTTCGATTTATTTTATATTAATGTTTTGTTTTATGAAAAATTATTTTGTGCTGTACTATGTAACTACTATTTGCTTTTACAATGGCTAATATTAATCATAGCGTAAGCATTTATTACCAAAATGTACGCGGTCTCCGGACTAAATCAGAGAATTTTCGTCGTCAAGTTCTTCTTAACGGTTATGACGTAATTGTTCTTACAGAGACGTGGCTTATGGATGATTTTATAAGTGCTGAATTTTTTGATAATCGGTATATTGTATGGCGTCGTGATCGGAATTATGATTTCACCGGACAGTCGCGAGGTGGTGGAGTCCTAATCGCTGCGCGCAGCGATATACCGATTATATCTGAACCACTACTTCAGTCTACCGCTGAGGACCTGTGGGTTTGTATGCGTCTTCGATCATCTAACTCGCGTAGTTTAATCAACTTTCATCTTGGTGTAATTTACTTGTGCAACCAAAATCAAGGACTATCCTTTTCAAATCAATTAGGTAATTATCTTTTAAAACTTAATAGCAATATCGCTAATAATTCATCTGATTATTTCTTGGTTGTTGGTGACTTTAATATGAGTAATATTTCTTGGGTCCCTCATACCAGTGAACCATTCTACATCCCTACCAACATCAATTCTCAAGACGAATACATATTCACAGACGAGTTGCACACTTTGGATCTTTGTCAATTTAACGGGGTGGTAAACAAGTTTGGTAAACTTTTAGATTTGGTCCTCTGTAACAAACTTATAACTGTAACTCAATGTCTCGAACCATTAACATCCTTGGATGCCTACCATCCGGCACTAGTTATTAATGCAGACTTTGTTGAAGTAATTCCACTAATGCCTGCACCCAACACCCGTTATATGTTTGACAAAGCTAATTTTGAGTCCATCAATAGGGAGTTAGCTGTTATAGACTGGCACAGGGAGTTTTCAAACAAATCTGTTGAAGACTCAGTTGCCTTTTTCTACAGTATTTTATTAAATCTTCACAAAAAATATATCCCAACAAAAAAACCTATTGACCACTCTTTCCCCGTTTGGTATACCACACCCTTGAAAAAGGCTATAAAAGAAAAATATAAGTACTGTTACGACCGCCTGACGGCGGGTACAAATAAAACAAACAATTACAAAAAAAATACAAATGTTTATTGTTATCATGAAAAATATATTTAATTACGCAAACAATCCAGAAAATTAGAATAAGTATCAATATTAAAATGGGGCGTGAATTCCCGGCACAGGGGAGTTTTCGGGTCCACAAAAAAAACCTATGGGCGCTGGGGACTTATCTTTAGGCCGCTCGATCCCGTGACGCGTGGGGGGTCTTCGGTAACAGCCTCCACCGGCTAGGTGAGGAATCTGGAGGTGCCCTGTAGAAGGCCCTCAGCCGCCGAGGTCAGCGGGAGTCGACGGGCAGAAATGAGGCCTGCTGTCTCCCAAACCGTACTTGTCAACCCGTACGGTGGACCCCCAGTTTTCTGGAACGCGCCGAATTGGACACATGTAGCGCGAAAGATCCGACCCCCAGGCACTAGGTGAGACCAGGAGTGGGCGTCGGCATCTTTCGCGAAGCAATTAAAATATTCACGAAATGGAGTGGTGATATATACGTCCGGTTTAAATATAAGGAAAAACAAATATATAAAAAAACTTATTACCCAACCCAGAATCAAACCCCAACATTATATTTAGGACTATCACCACTCCACTACGCTATGAGGTACATAAATTTTAATTCTTACACATGACGGTAGGTCTATAAAAACGTCGAAACAATGACCATTGATATTTTTTTTTTTTTGTCGGGTATATTGAGAAAACACCCTCTTTCGTGACATCAATCCAGCGAATAATTTTGTGTTTACATTATACCATTTGCGGTGGCAATTTCTAATAGATTAACAAAACAAAAAGCTCATTATTTTAATGTATGAAGTTAGAAATTTAGTGATTACGAAATTTTTGACAACAAATATTTAGAAAAATAGATATTCACAAACCACCGATTTTCAACAACACACGCGTGGAATGCACAGTGGGAATTAATTATCGCGGCCATATCTCTCCTGGTTTCTTGTGGAGGCTGGATCGATTTGGACGAAATTAATATGATAATAAAAATGAAGAAAAATACCGCGGTGAAACATATTCAAAACTTATCGAATGATTGAATAGAAAAGGTTATATTTTACAATTTTTAAGATACTAGCTGTCACATTTGGTTACGTTGTTACCCACTATTAAGAAATATATTTAGCCACAGAAAAATACACTATTAAAAGGTAGAACAAATCACTTGTTGAATAGTAATCGAATTAATCCAGACACGAAAAATTAGTTAACAGCAATCAGAACTATTGGAATAATTATATTAAACTTACCAAGGGGGTTGAAGAATGTTGCTAATTTAAACTTTTACTTTTTTTATTTTAATAAAGCACTGTTCGAACTGAACTGATTTGTTGTCGTGCGAGCTCTGGCGTCGGAAAAGGGTTGTTCATGCGCGAACTCGTTTTTATATACTGCCCCCCAGAACGGCCTACTTCCTGCCTGGCAACAGTGCGCGCTCCCCAGATCTCTTGATCCTTCGTCTGAGACGAGGACAGAGATATAGAAAGAACGGCTCAACCGAAGCAAGGCACGCCCTAAACTATTGTCTGTTTTTTATAAAATTCTTGTGGGACTAAGTTAGCAATAACCGAACCGAGTGAGATAGGATCATTGTCCCGTTGTTCGCTATTGTATTATTTCTAGATCCTTCTATGTGGTGGGCGTTTCTTATTAGGTGTACTGGAAGGAATTTGATTTCCGGTGCCAACGAATACCTTATATGGTCATTATGATGCTATCACTAGTTAAGGCGCGCGGTTTCCATTCGATGTAACAACTAGTTATTTTGTTTGTCTGTGTGTAAAGATTTTTTATTTTTATTTTATATTTTTAAAACTATGTTACGACGTAACAATACCCCCTCTCCCAGAGAAAGGATTTTACGTAGTAAAATCCGCTGCGGTAAGCGTCCATGAAGGACAGAACTGCCCAGTAACTGTCTCACTTTCATACTTCCACTACCAAATACCTACCATGCGACCTAGCATACGACCTGTCATAGTTGTCTGAGGAAATTCATAATCAACAGACTGCCATACAAACAGAGTACAACCCTATTAAAAGATTGGACTCGAGAACAGTACTGCTTGACAAGAAGCGTCTAAGAGGAAGAATACTGAAACGTGAAACATTCGGACGAATCGGCACTGTGAAATACATTTGGTCTTTGATGAATTTGTTACAGTCACGACCCGCTGTAACGAGAAAATTAGTGTAGGCTTACTTAAAGAGTCACTACCCGCTCTATACGCGCAGAACGCGAAACAATAAGACGAATCAGACCCATACAAGAGGTCGCAACCCGCCATAAATGCGCAAAACGCAAAACAATAAACGAATAAGGCCCATACAAGGCTCATAATCCGCTATATCGCGCAAAACGCAAAAAAAAAAACAATCTCCCAACTAAACGTCAACTTTCGTGTAGGCTTATTTTAATTCATCAAAGACAACGTAGACAGAGACCGAAACGCAACAACTTTTTAATTTAAAATTATTGTAGACGAGAGAAAGAAAAAAAAATTAACCAATATTCCGAAACACTATGTATCAAGGAAAACAAGAATCGAACCGTGGACGGTGACGACTATGATTAATATACGAACAATTGATTAAAACAAAATTAACTAAACTAAGCGGCATTGCGAGTATGTCTAGTCTTTAGCGAATTTATTACAGTCACGACCCGCTGTAACGAAAAGAAAGCAGCAGACGAGTAGACCTATACCAAGAAACTGTCATACTCCGCTAAAAATTTGCAAAACGCAAATAAAACAAAACGTGTGTAGACCTATAAAGGAATCATACACACTAAAACAAAACTCCCAATCAAAACATCAAATTCGTGTAGGCTTGTTTTAATCCGCTAAAGACAAACATAATTAATTACTGAACGAAATAATGTTCAATTTAATATTTGCCGATACATGATCAAATAAAACAAATGCTAATATTTCATAATAATGATTAGCAACCCTAAAAAAGGAAAAAACATTTTATGAGTCGAACCCACGAAACAGAACGAAAATGATAAGGTAAATTCAACGTGTATAACCCACGTGAATATAACAACATAATAAGTGACTTAATATGAGGATCAGAGACACTATAAAAGTATGACAACATACTACCAAAAAAAAAAAATTACGTAGGAGAGGAAACCGCGTTTGGCTACTTCATACGTGAGCTCCGGTTCAGTTAAATGTAAACATTTAATGGTACGGTCCATTTTTAAGCAAAATTAATTTTAAAGAATTGACTAAGTTCAAGCTAATTCAAGTAAATATTTTTATTAAACACCTCTATTGAAGCTAAAATGGCTCAATATATTAAATAATATTTTGTGAGACAAATAATTGAAATTAAAATAGTGAACTGAAATACGCGACGGAGTGTGACACGATTGTGGGCAATGTTAAAAAAAAAATTACAACGATTTAAAATAATGTACGTAACCGCAATTATCTTTTCAGAGTTAAAAAAAAATAAAATTGCAAAACAATAAATGATTGCAACAATAAAAAAAATGAATGCAATAAATGCACCAATAAAAAATAAAATCTCTGAAAGGAAATGTCAATTACGCACAAACACAAATGCAAAATACAAATGCTAAAAAAAACATGAAAGGTAATGCAATGTTATAACAAAATAAAAAAACGAAACAAAAATGTAGTAGAAAAAAAATTATTGTTGCCCACTGTGCAGTTCACGCATATGTGGGTAATCAGAGATGGTATTTGATTACCCGGCGGAGCCAGATGACAATAATCGGCTACTCGTTCCTCTTTAATGAGAAACGGGTCGGTGGTACCACCCCGTTCAGCCTCGTCCGCAAAGGCTTACCACCTGGAATTGAAAAATACCGACACCACAATAGTACGAAAACTTCTCTGTGCTTTGCCCTTCAAACGTTGGCGCCACTTTGTTACGACCGCCTGACGGCGGGTACAAATAAAACAAACAATTACAAAAAAAATACAAATGTTTATTGTTATCATGAAAAATATATTTAATTACGCAAACAATCCAGAAAATTAGAATAAGTATCAATATTAAAATGGGGCGTGAATTCCCGGCACAGGGGAGTTTTCGGGTCCACAAAAAAAACCTATGGGCGCTGGGGACTTATCTTTAGGCCGCTCGATCCCGTGACGCGTGGGGGGTCTTCGGTAACAGCCTCCACCGGCTAGGTGAGGAATCTGGAGGTGCCCTGTAGAAGGCCCTCAGCCGCCGAGGTCAGCGGGAGTCGACGGGCAGAAATGAGGCCTGCTGTCTCCCAAACCGTACTTGTCAACCCGTACGGTGGACCCCCAGTTTTCTGGAACGCGCCGAATTGGACACATGTAGCGCGAAAGATCCGACCCCCAGGCACTAGGTGAGACCAGGAGTGGGCGTCGGCATCTTTCGCGAAGCAATTAAAATATTCACGAAATGGAGTGGTGATATATACGTCCGGTTTAAATATAAGGAAAAACAAATATATAAAAAAACTTATTACCCAACCCAGAATCAAACCCCAACATTATATTTAGGACTATCACCACTCCACTACGCTATGAGGTACATAAATTTTAATTCTTACACATGACGGTAGGTCTATAAAAACGTCGAAACAATGACCATTGATATTTTTTTTTTTTTGTCGGGTATATTGAGAAAACACCCTCTTTCGTGACATCAATCCAGCGAATAATTTTGTGTTTACATTATACCATTTGCGGTGGCAATTTCTAATAGATTAACAAAACAAAAAGCTCATTATTTTAATGTATGAAGTTAGAAATTTAGTGATTACGAAATTTTTGACAACAAATATTTAGAAAAATAGATATTCACAAACCACCGATTTTCAACAACACACGCGTGGAATGCACAGTGGGAATTAATTATCGCGGCCATATCTCTCCTGGTTTCTTGTGGAGGCTGGATCGATTTGGACGAAATTAATATGATAATAAAAATGAAGAAAAATACCGCGGTGAAACATATTCAAAACTTATCGAATGATTGAATAGAAAAGGTTATATTTTACAATTTTTAAGATACTAGCTGTCACATTTGGTTACGTTGTTACCCACTATTAAGAAATATATTTAGCCACAGAAAAATACACTATTAAAAGGTAGAACAAATCACTTGTTGAATAGTAATCGAATTAATCCAGACACGAAAAATTAGTTAACAGCAATCAGAACTATTGGAATAATTATATTAAACTTACCAAGGGGGTTGAAGAATGTTGCTAATTTAAACTTTTACTTTTTTTATTTTAATAAAGCACTGTTCGAACTGAACTGATTTGTTGTCGTGCGAGCTCTGGCGTCGGAAAAGGGTTGTTCATGCGCGAACTCGTTTTTATATACTGCCCCCCAGAACGGCCTACTTCCTGCCTGGCAACAGTGCGCGCTCCCCAGATCTCTTGATCCTTCGTCTGAGACGAGGACAGAGATATAGAAAGAACGGCTCAACCGAAGCAAGGCACGCCCTAAACTATTGTCTGTTTTTTATAAAATTCTTGTGGGACTAAGTTAGCAATAACCGAACCGAGTGAGATAGGATCATTGTCCCGTTGTTCGCTATTGTATTATTTCTAGATCCTTCTATGTGGTGGGCGTTTCTTATTAGGTGTACTGGAAGGAATTTGATTTCCGGTGCCAACGAATACCTTATATGGTCATTATGATGCTATCACTAGTTAAGGCGCGCGGTTTCCATTCGATGTAACAACTAGTTATTTTGTTTGTCTGTGTGTAAAGATTTTTTATTTTTATTTTATATTTTTAAAACTATGTTACGACGTAACAGTACCTTCGCAAATATAAAACGTATGGCAATAGATCTCATGAACACACCTTTAGGTTTCTGAGAGATAAAGTTAAGTCTTTGGAGTCAGCGTGTTATGCTAATTATATTTCTCTTACTGAAAAATCTATATTAAATAATCCAAAATATTTTTGGACATTTGTTAAAAATAGATCTAAGTCGAATGCAACTCCCGGCACAGTAACTTACAACGGAGAATCTTTTAGCACCGGTGAATCAATTTGTAATGCTTTTTCTACTTACTTCCACTCTACTTTTCTTAATGATTCTCACGACCCTATTTCCCCTGCTTATTTTTCTAGTAGTTCTACTTTAGTTTCTATGAATCTATCTACAATTTCTCATATCAAAGTTAATTTAAACGACATCGTATCAATGTTATTAAATCTTGATTGTGCCAAATCCGCGGGTCCTGATAATATATCTCCTGTGTTTCTCAAGAATTGTGCCAAACAAATTGCCATACCTATCGCGCTTTTATTTAAAAAATCTCTTTCTTTAGCCACTGTTCCACATATATGGAAATCAGCTTTCATTACACCTATCCATAAAAAAGGGTCAAAATCTGATGTAAATAATTATAGACCAATTTCCAAATTATGCATTATAGCCAAAATTTTTGAGCGTATAGTATACAGTCAGGTATACTCGTCCATTAAGCCCTATTTTAGTCTATCGCAGCATGGTTTTCTGAAAGGACGTTCAACGGCTACCAACCTTGTACTTCTTAATGACTTTGTTACAGAGGCCATGGAGAAAGGTAGCCAGGTTGACGTCATCTATACTGATTACAGTAAAGCATTTGATCGTATAGACCACAACATTTTACTACATAAACTCTGCAACATGGGAATTCATGGAGATCTTCTCAGATGGTTTGCCTCCTACATAGATAACAGAACTCAAGCTGTAGTTCTGAACAACTATATCTCTTCTTGGGTTTCTATTCCTAGCGGCGTGCCACAAGGCTCATTGATCGGTCCGTTGCTGTTCATCATTTACGTCAATGATATCGATTCGTGTTTTCATTCATCCAAGTTATTGTGTTTCGCAGATGACATGAAAATATACTCTATAGTCTCCACAGTCACCGAGATGAATGCACTTCAGGCTGATCTGTCACGCCTTGATGCTTATTGTTTTAATAATAAATTAGACCTTAATCCTCTGAAGTGTTCTGTTGTTACATTTACCCGTAAAAGCTTAGTTTTACCTACATATTACACGTTAAGAGGAAAAATACTACCAAAGTATAATTCTATCCGTGACTTGGGAGTGATTCATGATTCTAAACTAGTTTTCGATGCACATGTTGACCAAATAGTTGCAAAGGCTTCTAAAGCATTGGGTTTTATTATGCGACTTTCTAAATCATTCACCGAGGTCAAGACTCTTAAAGTTCTTTATTGCAGCTTTGTTCGTAGCCATCTCGAATACACATCGCAAGTATGGAGCCCTTGTTACGACAAATACATCGAACGAATCGAAAACATCCAAAAGAAATTTATAAAATTTTTGTGCTTCCGAATTAAGATTCCATATAGAAATACAAACTACTTAGATGTCTGTAAGAAATTTCACCTCTTACCTCTCTCTAAAAGGCGAGAGATCTCAGACTGCACTTTCCTTATAAAATTATCTTCAAGTATTCTTGACTGTCCAGAGCTTCTTAATAAATTATTTTTGAATGTCCCACCCAAAGCTACTAGATATAATCCTCCAATTCATGTTACCCACGTATCCACTAATTATAGACAAAACACATACCTCGTGCGAGCAAGCAGGAATTTCAATAAGTTGAGCAAGCAATGCAATTTAGATTTATTCTCCACAAGCGTTACATGTGCAAGACGGCAGCTTAGCCTTGATTTTTTTCAATAAAAATACTCTAATAGCTTATATAGGAAATTACTATAACCTACCCTGTACCTGTTTAATTTTTTCCACATTGCCATATTTTTTCTTTCTGTATAACTTCCTACTCATATAGCTCACGCAATACCATTTTCATAATCTACGACTATCCGTGAAGATCTGTAATTGGCTTTCCGTTGTTATTTTAGGTTTTTATATTACTGTATTAGCTGTAGGTCTTCCACCAAATAAATAAATAAATAAATGTAATGTAGCTTTTACAGAAATAATAAGTACTTCATCTTCGTCGGAAGATGGAATATTTATTGAAGTTGGGATATGTCTATCAGGTGAGTTATTCGCTAATAAACTGTCTTTTATTTCATAAAGTGAATCAAGTAGTATTTTTATCCTAATAGTTATATTACTATCCTCTTCAACAGGTATTAATTCGGTTAATTTTGAAGGATCGTTAAAATTTAAATTCACTATTACAGGGGCTTCTTCAATGTCAATTATAGGGACATCTTTTTGTTCACTCAATTTTAAAAAATCATTATTATTAATATTTATTATTTTGGGAGGGTTTTCAAGAAATCTATCGGAAAAATTTAGCAGTGGAGGTATAATAATGTCGGGGCTTTCGTTTATGACTTCGTCGATTGCAACTGGCTCATAATCATATGAGTATTTATCAGTCTCAAGGTCAGTGTCATCTACGTAATCCTCATATAAGTCTTCTGTTCTAGGATCTCCGAAATGTTCTATGAGGAGTTCCTTTAGGCTATCCCAAGAATTGATATTAATCCATTTACTTACTAGTATCGCGGCTTTATCGGTTAATTTACTTGTAACACTATGGTAAATATACAATTGTTGCGCGGCATTATTTTCCCTTGAAAAGCTTCTAACTACATATTCACACCTTTGGATGTAAAGATTTAGTAATTGATTGTTACCGTCGTAACGCGGAATTATATCGAGAATTTCTTTCGGAATAATTTGAATTTCATTCATTTTCAATATCTTGAACACTTATTATTCAATTTTACTATTTGAAAAACACAATAAGATACATATTACGCACAAACAAAATAATAAAAAAAATACAATTTAAAATGACACACAAAAAAAAATACAATTTAAAAATAACACATAAAAAGTTTACAATAAATATTTTATATAATAAAAGAAAAAGTTCATAGATTCGGCGATTTTTGTCCGAAAAGATAAATTTCATCAATTATTATAATTTAATTTAACCTTAGCCTTTATAGGCAGAACAACGTTTATTATTTTTTTTATAATATTTAATTTCTTTTCATTAATATTTATTTTCTTTTCAATAAAATTTTAGTTTCTCAAGTAGACCTTGTGATCGACCCACTGGAAGTAATTTTCTTTTTTAATAAAAATACGACAATGTTTTACGTAACTTCAGCGATGCTTGTCTGATTCTTACGGCCCTAAGTGGTGATCTACGGCTTAGCGATGCGTGTCTAAATCCCGTGAAATCCTAAATTCTAATCACAAATTAGCGATGCTTGTCTAATAATGCGATATCCTTTTATCCAAATAATTCCCGCGATTTTTGACCGGAATTACAGGCTCGGGGTCTGAATGAAATTAGCGATGCTTGTCCAATTAAATTCAGAATAGACAGAAAAATAGGAACATGTGGGAAAGGTCAGAACTCACACAATGCTGCAATTTTTCATGCCGAATATCCGCTCTTTGAGTATCTGCAGGCACTTCTTGACAAAATTTCTTTGTTCGAAGGTAGGGTAGGTCTTTTTCTAGGATTCAGCCAGGCGATTGTGGTCCGGAATCGATGCTTGTACTCCTGCACGGCGTTGAGCTTGTCTGGTATGACTGCTGCAACACTTATCGCGACTGAAATCCTACCGTTCGGCTGCGCCAGTCAAATATTAAGGCCGGCGTGACTTTATAAAAATATATTTATTTCACAATACAAATTAATAATAGATACTCAAAATATTAATGCAGTCAATTAATATTACTTAACGTTAGTGCGAACGGTAAGAGAGCTGAGTCGATATTGAATGTACTTTGCTTGGCGATGGCTTTTTATAGGCATCGTCAAGTAAACAACTCTTTCTAGAATGAACCCACGCGTTATACGTCTTATTAATTGATATCTGCCTATTTAGCAAAACAGTTATAAGAATTGTACTGAGACTAAACAAGTAACGTGATATCTGTTTACATGATAAATACGCAGCTGAGGCAAGTTAAGCTGATTAAGCAAAACAGTACTTGGAATTATATTCTATGAGCAATAGTCTGTTTATATTGCATCATCTTTTAAAGTACTTGCACTGAGCTGTGTACTGGTCTTGTATACATAACTAGATATAGATACTCGGTACTTATTGATAAGAAATTTGAAAACTTTAGAGGAGATCCGCTTACCTAAAGCCTTGCTCGTCAATCATGTTAACTTTTGTCTTTCGTTATAGTACTACAATTACTCTTTTTGTATTTTGGATGGCTTTATCTATTTATTATCAGAATATTAGAGGGATGAAGAGTAAAGTAAATGAACTATATCATACAATTCTGAACAATAATTATGACATTATATGTTTGACGGAGACATGGCTGGACAGTAATTTATTTTCAGCTGAAATCTTTGATGAACGATACCAAGTTTTTCGTAGAGACAGGGACGTAGTATTCAAAGAAAAATTCAATAAAAATCACGGCGGTGGCGTATTGATTGCTATATCCAAAAATATTGAAACTAAAATGCAGCCAAGCTGGCAAAATGGGTTCTGGCTGTGCCTCGGCCGCGCTCGGTCGTTTTCTCTGCGCAGCCCGTCCGCTCGCTATCTGTCGCGCGTAATTAATTACGACTATTTGCGTGGTTGGTTTTGCCTGCGCTTGCGTGACTGCGTCCATTGCATCTGCTCGGCATTTGTAATTGACGTATTGCGTTTGGCTCGCGCATAATCAACTTCGTGTGTTGCTAGGCAGACGCGCCGTTGTAACGGCGGTCGGCCTTCCCGCGATTCCTAACGGTTTCTCGTGTCGTGTGCCTACGTGGTTCGGTTCGCGGTGCTTACGTGCTTGCGTGCTTGTGCAGTGACGTGTCTTCATCCACTCGTGTGTATGCAGGTACGTCTTTGTTTATTCACGTTCGTGCGTTTTGCTCTGTGTATCTAATTACGTGGGTTGCAAGGCAGCCGGCCGGTTGCCGGCCCTCCCGCGGTTTTCCATAACGGTTATTTTGTCATAACGGTTTTTGTTTTAATTTCGATTACGTAATAGTGTTGTGTTGTAAATCTACGACTTCTTCAGAGGGCGGCCATCTCGGAAGGGCTTGAGCTCTGGCCTTGGGGGCTTCCCTAGTCAGGGCTCTTGATTTCCCCAGACCTTTACCCATCCCGCATCCAATGGGGTGCTGCGGTCGGGTAACCTCCTAGTGTGCCCGGCCCATTGCCAGTCCCGCGGATACGTCCAGAGGAACGACAATGGGAACGGGACGGTGCACCCCGGGTATCGTCAATAACTTCCCTCACGGGGGATCTTGTTGGCGATGGCGGATGACATGACATGGCGCGGTGCTTGGGATTGGGTGCTGCGGCAGGGGGTAGGGGGGGAGGGAAGGGGGGACAATCTCCTGCGTGTTTGTGCCGTGCGCGGTGACCCGTACAGCAGGGTGAAGGAGTCCTGGGGGTTGAGTCGGTGATGGACCGGTAGTTGTTGTCTGTCGCCGGCAACACGCCTCTTTGGTCTGGATCTCTGTCCAAACGGGAGGCTGTCACGTAGCCGCGTGGCAGTCAATCGGCTGAAGTCCATCTTTCAGATGGGCTAGGCTAGGGTTCTGGGGTGAAGGGGTCCGCAGGCGGCGGTGTGAGCCTACACTACGCGGGAGTGGAAGTGAACACCGTTAGTCTCGTGGACAACTCACCCTGGAACCCTATACTCTGATGATAGCCCTGGTGCTTATAAAGCATCCCCAAAGGTGACGACTCCGTGGCGGGTGGGGAATCATCAGAGTGAAGAACATCATTAAGTCACATGGACAAAAAAAGAAATAAAAACCCCAAACCAGTCCCCAAAAAGGGACAAAGTGCGTCATGCACACAAGGCCCCTCGGGCAAAGTGTAAGGCCCTCGGGCATGAAAAAGGCAGCGGGACAAGTGACGGCAGCGAACCCCAGTGGTGGCGCCAGTCTGGTCCCCAAAATTGCACCTATGAGTTGCGGATCTGGAGGAGACACAGTGTCTTCCGGTCTGCCCCCGGCTGCCAAGGTGGAGGCGAAGGCGTCCGGCTCTGCTGGACCCGGAAAACAAAACCACCCAACGGCCGGTGCTGGCGGACTGCGTGACCATGTCCCCCCTAAGGGACGCAAAAGACTCAGCGGGCTCGCTAAGCGGAGGAAGCGAATCGAGCTCGCAAGGCAATCGGCTGTCTCTCAGACGTCCGTACAGGAGGCGACGCTCTCTAAACGGGCGAGAGAGGTCAGCGATGAAGCTAGGGATGCGGCAGGGGATCTGAAGCGAGTTCGCCTCGGGTCCTCCTTTAAGGATGCCCTGACTATGACAAGGATGGTCATCATTGCGGATGACTATCCCAAGACGATGCTTGATGAGGAGACTGCCTGGAACATCAAGGAGGTCATCTGGAGGAGGATGTGGAGCGATCCGGTCCTCACCATTGATTGGAAGGGGGTCCAGGGCGGCATCATCAGCATAACTTGCTCCAGCGATGAGGCGATCACCTGGCTGAAGCACTACGACGGTCAAACTGTCGGTGGTGTAAGGTTAAGGTGATCAGGGATAGGGACTTACCCCGTCCTGTGAAAGTGAGGACACGCGTGAGTGAAAAGGTCTCTCTGTTAATGGAGCTTCAGATGCTCCAGCGACTCCATAAAGTTATACTCACGGACCGCTGGAGGGTCGTGAACACGACGACAGAGGGAAGACAAGCTAGGAGCATCATCCTGATGGATCAGTCCTCGGCTGATGCCATTAAAGAAGCCGGGTACATGCTGCACGCCGGGCTTGACCGCAGCTACTACAAAGTCCTTGAAACGTCAGAGGACAAAGAGGAGGCTGCGGTTGGGTCCGATAAACCAGCGGTAGTACCCAACACTACTCCGGTGGAGACACTACCAGACCATCAGCAGGGGGGAAACACCCCTGCAACAGATAAGGAGGAGGCACTGCTCGCGGACTGTCCGGTCCCATCGCCAGCCATGTCGGTGAGATCGGATGGACTAGCGGGCGGCTTCGACAATCTGGGCATCACGTCTTCCCCAATAGGGGAGGACGATGAAGCCCCAGATAGCAGCGAACCGGAGGAGAGCTGCAAGGTAGGTAGTCCCTAGTGTGGACTACCAACTAAACACAACCAGGCAACAAAGGAGCTTGGCTTAAGGTGCGTACAAATCAACTTGCACCATTCTAAGGCGGCTACGGCGATGCTAGATCGCCAGCTGCGAAGAGCTAAATTTGACTTAGCACTTATTCAAGAACCCTATATTTATAGGGGACAGATAAAGGGCCTTGATGGAGCGGGGGGTAACCTGTTTCACAATTGCACAACTAATGACATGAGGACCTGCATTTTTGTCAGGAATGGCATAAACGCTTTGCCTTTGTCCATTTTCTGTTATAGGGACCTCACCACGGTGAAGTTAAAATTGGAAGGTAACGAGGGCAGCCGAGCAGTCATCTTCTCGGCTGCCTATCTGCCCTACGAAAGCGCGGACCCTGTTACAACGCATCTGCGCGACTTGGTTGAATATTCCTGCAACAAGAAGGTTGAGCTAATCGTAGGATGTGACGCAAACGCGCATCACGTCGTCTGGGGCAGCTCAGACACTAATCAAAGAGGGGAAAAACTTCTGGACTTTCTGGTAAGCACTCCTTTACAAATTCTCAATAGAGGAAATAGGCCCACGTTTGTTAATAGACGTAGGGCAGAAGTTATTGACATTACAGTTGCCTCTAAGAGAGCGAGCAGACAGGTAAACAACTGGCATGTCTCCAATGAGATCTCATCCTCCGATCACAATTATATATGTTTTCAGTATGGGATGGAAACGTTTAATATAAACCCAAGAAGGCGGAACCCAAGGAACACTGATTGGGCCGCATATAAAAGTGACCTTAAAGCAGAGTTAGGGAAGGTCCGAGGCAGACTCAGCTCTGTATTGGATATAGAGTTCGAAGCGGATAGCGTAGCTCGGGCAGTAAAGACCGCCTGGACTAATAACTGTCCGGAGAGCAGAGTCATAGCGATACGTGACCCATGGTGGACACCAGAGCTAGCGCGGTTAAGAGTAGAAACTCGACGTGCATTCAACACTGCGAAAGCAACCAAGAACTTTGGGGAATATTCTACGATACTCACGAGGTTCAATACAAAAGTGCGGAGAGCAAAAAGAAAGGCTTGGAAAAGACACTGCCAAAGCATAGACAGCCTCCCTGAGGGTATGAGGTTAGCCAAGGCAATATCCATGGCCAAATTAAATTCACTTACTACAGTGAGGAATGAGGTAGGGGAACTTACAAACAATGGGGAAGAAACACTGAAAACAATGTTCAACGTGCACTTCCCAGGTTCGGTAGCAATACAGGGAGAGGACACCATGTGTGATGTCCAAATAGATGAGCTAAGCTTAAAGACAATTAGAGCTGACTGGGAGACGGCAGGCAAAGTCGTGGAACAGAACAAACTCAAATGGGCCTTAAAGAGCTTTCAACCATTTAAGGCCCCTGGTCCGGATGGTGTTTACCCCATCCTACTACAAGAAGGGGAACCAGTACTCAGCCAAAACCTGTGCAGACTATTCAGGGCGTGCGTGGCCTTTGGGCATACCCCTAGTATCTGGCGGCAGGTGACGGTGACGTTCATTCCCAAACCAGGGAAACCCAACTACGAGGATGCTAAATCCTACAGACCAATCAGCCTGTCCTCATTCTTTTTAAAATGTCTAGAGAAAATGATAGATAGGCACATAAAGGATGGTCCACTAAAGGATTATCCCCTACATAAGATGCAATGCGCTTATCTACCTGGTAAGTCTACGGAAACGGCATTGCACTATGTGGTGAATCGTGCAGAGATGGCTCTGCAGCAAAAGGAAATTTGTGCTGCAGCTTTTCTGGATATCGAGGGTGCATTTGATCGCACAACATTCTCATCCATAGAACTAGCTGCTATAGAGCATGGGATAGAACCAACTCTTGTCAGATGGATCAAAAACATGCTAAAGAACAGGATAGTCCAGTCCATTCTATTAGGAGAAGGGCTATCCGTAAGAACTACTAAAGGATGCCCGCAAGGAGGGGTCTTATCGCCGACTCTGTTGAGCCTGGTAGTGGACTCTCTCTTGAAGATAATCAACAAAGGTCCGTTCTACGGAGTAGGATATGCGGATGATATAGTGATAGCAATCAATGGGAAGTTTCCAAACACAGTATCGACACTGATGCAGAAAGCTCTAGATAAAGTAACAAACTGGTGCACAACAAATAGCCTCTCGGTCAACCCGACGAAGACTAATGTCATCCTGTTTACAAGGAAAAAGGTACTGACGGGTTTACAGGACCTGCACATGTACGGAAGTAAAATTAAATGGGCCACTGAGGTCAAGTATCTGGGGGTGACCCTGGACAAGCAACTGAAGTGGCATACACATGTTGATCTAACCATAGCCAAAGCACTGAGAGTGCTGAATATGTGTAGGTCAGCGTATGGAAAGGCATGGGGACTACAGCCCAAAATAATGCACTGGTTATTTATCACTATGGTAAAACCGATATTAACGTATGGATGCATCGTGTGGTGGCCTAGAACCAAGACACAGACGTGCAGGGATTCCTTAACAAAACTGCAGAGGACAGCCTGCCTGGCCATCACAAGTGCATTCAAAACAACACCGACGGCAGCTATGGAGAGGCTACTCAACCTGACTCCATTACATATCGTCATTGAAACTGAGGCAAGGAAGGCACTCTATAGGCTAGAGAAAGCTGGACTATGGAGCATTACGGCGCCAGGCCTCGAACACACCAAGCTAGAACCGGATAAGGAACTAGATGACATAAGGAACATGAGAAGCGACAAGATCCTAACCACATACATGTTCAATAAGAGATTTAGCACTCACATCCCAACCAGGGAACAATAGAAAAGTGGTCTAAACAAGCAAGGCAAGGAGCAAATGATATGGTACACTGACGGATCCAAAACCAAGTTTGGAACAGGAGCCGGAGTATACACGGAAGGATACAGCCTCAGCCAAAGCATGGACAGGTTTACATCAATATTCCAGGCAGAGACCTATGCGATAAACATTTGTGCAAAAGAGATATTGGACAAACGAATCACGGGCAAGAAAATCTACATTTGTAGTGATAGTCAGGCTGCCCTCAAGGCCGTCGGCTCCTATGAGCTAAACTCAGCACTGGCTGCGGAGTGCGCATACCTTCTTGACAGATGTGGAGCGCGCAACACGGTCAGGTTAGTCTGGGTCCCTGGGCACACGGGAGTTGATGGCAATGAGCGTGCGGACGACTTAGCCAGGAAGGGAGCAATGGGAAAACCCGTTGGTCCAGAACCGTTCATAGGCATACCAGACGGTGCCTATAGAGGCGCACTCTTCAAATTTGCCCAAGAACAACATAAGAAAGAATGGGAAACACACCCAGGGCTTCGACACTCATAGGAATTCCTTTCCGCATGGTGTGAAAGCGATTGCAAGAGACTACTAAAATATAGTAGACTACAACTAAGGCAAATAACGGGAGCATTCACAGGCCACTATGGCACGAAAGAACATCTACACAAGATGAACCTATGCGGCGACGTGGTATGCAGGTGCTGTGGCACAGAAACTGAAACCATGAAGCACGTCGTCTGCCACTGCGACGCTCTGGCTGCGCGGCGAATGGAACTGCTGGGAGTGGCCTATCCAAACCCAGAAGAACTACGGCTCTGTCCCCCTGCTGGAATCTACAACCTAATACAGGGAGTACTGGACACCTCAGGTACGTAAGAGCATTAGGGCAAGGACAGCACAAAAGATCCCATGGGTCGAAGTGCGCCAGAGGTATCCTCGGTCCGGCAAGCCAATATAAGATACCCATCCCGCTATCCTATTCTCCGTGCGGCGGTTCTCTTCGCCCCGGAGCAGTTAGGGTTTGGTGCCGCCCGTTCGCCCTTAAGGCGAAGGGGCACACCGCGTCTTCCCGGTAGTGCCACCCCCCCCCCCCGCCGCCACCCGGTGGGGAAATCTGGGCATTGTTCACGCCCGGGTCTTAGGGCCATATTTTAGTCCACCCGCCCTGCCATTTCCCCTCTGGAAATGGCTGACGTTTTCCCTCCGGAATTCATCCGGGATCTAGGGCAGTACATCGTGCTGCATTGCCCGGACATCGTCCGGAAATTCAGCGCGACGTACTCGCCCGCCTCGCCCGATGCGTCGCCCGCGCGCGCGTCGCCCCACGCCCCCGCGCACCCCGCGCCTTCTGCGCGCCCCGCGACTCCGTTCGCCGCGCCGAGAACGGACTTAGTTGCGCCGCCGCCGCCCCCGACCCCCGCTGACCGCCCCGTCTCGCCATGCGGGTCCGAGCCGCTCTTGGACTCGGATATGGAGGTCGAGCGCGCGTCCGCGCGACGCGCCGCCCCCGCCCGGTCCCCGTCCCCATCGCTCTCGTCGGAGGATGACTTCATTCCCATTTCCAATGGGAAGCGGGCGCGTAAACCGCTCGACTCGCCGCCTACCAAGATCGAGAATGCCGCGAACGTCTCCGTTTCTCCCGGCCCCTCCGGCCCCTGGCCGTCTCCGTCTCTGTCTCCCAACGCGGCCGCGAGGGCCTCCCCCCTCGCGCGCCCCGCACGTCCGAACATCACTCCCCCGCCGCTTGTCATTCAGGACAAGAGCGCCTGGGAGCGCATCTCTAAGGCGATTTATAATCGCCAAATAAATTACACGCACGCGCGTTCCACCGCGCAAGGCATAGCCGTCTAGGTGGCGTCCTCGGACGACCACCGACGGCTATCCGCGTTCCTGCGATCGAACAAGATCGCATATCACACATACACCCTGGAGGAGGAAAGGGAGCTCAGGGTAGTCATCCGCGGTGTCCCTAGGGAGCTGGACGCCGCCGTCGTTAAAGCCGACCTCCAGTCCCAGGACCTTCCTGTGCGCCAGGTGCACAGGATGGTCAATGGGCGCTCCAAGAAGACCCACGATATGGTGCTGGTCGTCCTCGACCGCACTGAGTCCGGCCGAAGGGTCTTCAACCTGAAGGCCGTGTGCCACATCTCTGGCCTCACCGTGGAGGCCCCCCACAAACGTGGCACGCCCGGGCAGTGCCACAACTGCCAGCCATACGGGCACTCTGCCCGTAATTGTCACGCGCGCCCTCGATGCGTGAAGTGCATTGGGGACCACGCGACGTCCCAGTGTGCCCGTTCGAAGGAGACGGCGGCCGAGCCCCCCAGCTGCGTCCTCTGCGGCACCAAGGGGCACACCGCGAACTATCGAGGTTGCCCCAAGGCCCCGAAGGGGAAGCGCGGCCGGACGAGGCCGCCCCCGCGCGGTTGCCCCCCCTCTACGCAACACCCCCCCCCCCCCCCCCCCCCCCCGCCCTCAGCGCACCCTCGTCCGGTGCCTTCAGCGCCAGCGACCTCAGCTGACCCCCCCTCCCCCGCCGCTCAGGCCGTCTCTTGGCGCCAACGCGTGGGTGAAGCCGCTGCCCTACACCTCGTGCGTAATGACAGAATCGGCTCCCGTGGGGGCGGTACTCTCATTTACTACAGGAGGTCCCTTCACTGCGTCCCTCTCGATCCCCCTGCGCTCACCAACCTCGAAGCCTCGGTCTGTCGCATCTATCTCACGGGGCACCAGCCCATCGTGATCGCCTCCGTATACCTTTCCCCCACTAAATTCGTTCTCAGGAGTGACTTTGAAGCACTCCTTAATCTGGGAAGCGCCGTCATTCTGGCGGGCGACTTCAACAGCACGTGGCCTGGAATGGTCTCACCACTTCCCCTAACGGTAGGAGCCTTGACGCCCTGGTCGACGTTCTCGACTTTGACATCATCGCACCTATGCACCCTACCCACTATCCCAACAATCCCAACCACCGACCCGACGTCCTGGACATGGCGCTTCTTAAGGGTGTCACCTTACGGCAGCACTCCTTGGAAGTTGTCCAGGAACTCGACTCTGACCATAGACCTGTAGTCATGAGACTCGGTTCCCCCCCTTCCGCCCCTCAGCGACCCAAAAAGACGGTGGTGGATTGGCATGCGCTAAGCACGGTCTTGGCGGATGCTGAACCTCCCTCCCCTCCCTCTCAGCTCGGACTCCATCCCGTCCCCTCAGGACACCGATCAGGCCGTTAATGCCTTCACCGAACACATCCGATCGGCTGTCAGTCGATCGTCCAAGCAAGTCGAGGCGGAAGATCTCAACCTCAACCGCTTTCGACTGCCGAACGATGTTAGGGATCTCATTCGTTCCAAGAATGCCTCTATCCGAGCGTACGACCCTTACCCCACCGATGCGCGCTTTACAACGAGAGGTAAAGTCAAGCGCAGGGCATCCCTCCCCCCCGTCGATTCCTTACCTCCTATCACCCAAACGGAGGTCTAAGATCTAATTATGGGTCTCAAAACTAAAAAAGCCCCCGGCTCTGACGGCATTTCGAATCGCGTTCTGAAATGCCTGCCCGCCCAACTCATCTGCCTCTTAGTGGCCATATTGAACGCCGCCATGACGAACTGCACCTTCCCCGCTAAGTGGAAGGAGGCGGACGTCATAGGCATTCCCAAGCCCGGCAAACCTCGCAATCTCCCTGCGAGCTACCGCCCTATCAGTCTCCTCAACTCGCTGGTCAAGATATACGAGCGCCTACTTCTGGCGAGGCTCAAAGACTTCGAAACGTCCAGGGGTATCCTTATCGACGAGCAGTTCGGCTTTCGAGCCAAACACTCTTGCGTCCACCAAGTGCACCGCATCACGGAGCACATCCTCTCCGGTCTCAATAGACCCAAACCCATCTACACGGGCGCCCTCTTCCTAGATGTCGCGAAGGCATTCGACAAAGTCTGGCACAACGGCTTGATCTACAAGCTCTACCAATTGGGTGTGCCGGACAGACTCGTGCTCATCTTACGAGACTTCTTGTTGAATCGCGCCTTCCGTTATCGCATCGAAATGACGCGCTCCACTTCCCTCTCCACCAGTGCTGGAGTCCCACAGGGCTCAGTTCTCTCTCCACTCCTGTTTAGCCTTTACACGAACGACATTCCTCGTTCAAGTAAGGCGCATCTAGCCCTATTCGCGGATGATACCGCTCTCTACGTCTCGCATAGGAATAAGGGTTTCATTACCAGAAACCTTCAGGCATCCGCCAATTCCCTAGGGAATTGGTTCAGGAAGTGGCGTATTGAGGTGAACCCGGACAAGAGCGCTGCGGTGTTCTTCTCCAGAGGTGCCACCCTGCGCCACTCCCTGCGCCGCCCTAGAAGTAATCTCGGCCAAGTGACCATGTTCGACCGACCCATTCCCTGGGTCAAAGAGGTCAAATATCTAGGGGTCACCCTAAACAGCACCATGTCCTTCGGCCCGAACATCAAGCGGATCCGTCACCGACCATCCTTTGTGCTCGGTCGTCTTCATTCGTTAATCTGCAAGCGGAGTAAAATGTCCCTTAGAAATAAGGTGACACTTTACAAAACTTGCGTTCGACCCATCATGACTTATGCGTGTGTTGTGTTCGGGCATTCGGCCCCCTCTCACATCGATAAACTCCAAGTGGTTCAAAACCGCTTCCTCCGTAAAGCCGTAGGAGCCCCCTGGTTCGTACGGAACGTCGACCTCCACTCCGATCTAGGTCTCGAACCTATTCGCGCCTTTATTAAAAAGGCGTCAACACGTCACTTCGCGAACGCATCTACCCATGCGAATCCGTTAATCGTAGCCACCGCCGACTACGATCTCCCCCCCGACCCCTGCCGCCACCGCCGGCCGCAACATGTTCTCACCGACCCCCCCGATGCTTTGTCATCCCTTCTTTCCGCTCAGAATACGGGCGACGACGACGACGTAGTAGTAGATCCCCTCCCATAGCCGGCGGTTGGCCGGTGCACTAAGTAGTGCACCCGTCCCCCTACAGCGACTGTCCCAACCGAGGGCGCCCTCGAGTATGTCGCCTCTTGCCCTTCTGGCTGGCTAGAGCGTAGTGGTTGCACGGTCGCCTTTAAGTCCGGTGAAGCTGTAAAGGCCTCGCGGTCAACAGCGTACATCATTCACACACACACGCTGGCAAAATGAACTGGAAGATATATGGGTAACTATAAAAGTACAGAAAATAACAATTAACTTATGCACCGTTTACATTCCATCTTACATTCTTGATGACATTTGTTAGCTTCATTAATCGCTGTGAACAAATAGTAATAGACTCGACTGAACACTCCAAAATTATTATCATAGGAGACTTCAATTTACGCAATATAACGTGGAAAAATAACAAAATTAGTGACATATCGGGTGTAAAGGCTATACTAAGAGATTTCATATATCTAGGGAACATAGCACAACTCAACAATGTAACTAATAGTTCGGGAAGTATATTAGATCTTGTTTTGACTGATCTACACAATATAAGTCTATCTCGTACATCGGGTTTAAGTCGTGTTGATGAACATCATCCCCCGTTCGAGCTCTTACTGACGTTTAACAGTTTTGCTCCACTGTTGGAATACAATAGGATTCAACCCAAACTTTGTTTTTATAAAACAGATTATGAGGCTTGTTCTAGGGAATTTAAGTATATTGATTGGGAATCTAACGCGACATCTATAGACCCCATGATGATGATACATGATACTTGATATGATGCATGATACTTTCCTTCACTGGATTTAGCGCAGTGGTTAAGGGCTTAGTCCGCCCCGCCCACTGTGATTAATAGTCGCGGGTTCGATTCCCGCACGGGACAAATCTTTGTGTGATCCACAATTATTTGTTCCGGTCTGGGTATTTGTGTATGTGAATTTTCATGTTTGTAAACGCACCCACGACACAGGAATTAAACCTAGTGTGGGGCAACGCAAAAAAAAAAAAAAAAAATATATATATATATATATTGTGGACGACTATAGAGAAAAATACTCCTAAAACAAAAGTTAGAAAACGTAAATACCCTTGGTTTTCTAATGATCTTATTAAGCTTATGAACAATAAAGAGAAATACCATGCGAAATTTAAAAAATACCAAAATCCCCGTGATTATGACACCTTTACATTACTAAGACAAAGAACCAAAATTGTCATGAAAATGTGTTTTCAAAAATATATTGCTAGAGTTGAAGCAGACCTTAATGTTGGTATGAAATCTTTTTGGAGGTACACAAAAAACAAAAATATTCCAACGATATACCAAAATTAATGTTCTATCGTAACCAAACAGCGCAAACAGGTACTGGTATTGCTAACCTTTTCGCAGATTATTTCTCATCGGTTTATGGACCAAATAAACCAACTAATTATTCACCTGAATTTCCAACTCACACTCATACTATTCACAGTATTCACATAACAGTTGAAGATGTCTCTCGTAAGCTACAAATCTAGATGTAAGGAAGGGTGCAAGGCCGGATAATATACCACCTATTGTTGCACGACTTTGCGCATCATCATTAGCTAAACCACTGGCAATCATTTACAACAAATCGTTGCAGAGCCAGTTTCCGCAACTATGGAAAATTACCCGCATTATACCAATTCATAAGTCTGGAGACAAGAGTGATGTTACAAATTATCGCCCAATAAGTATTCTAAATTGTTTTGCTAAGGTCTTTGAAAGTCTAGTATATGAACGTATATACAATCATTTATATTCCATTCTCAGCTGCAAACAACATGGTTTTATCAGCGGAAGATCAACAAATTCGAACCTTTTAGATTATACCAATTATCTGTGCGACGCTTTCAATATGAAAGCTCAAGTTGATTCCATCTACACAGATTTTGCTAAGGCCTTTGATCGCGTTGACCACAGTATATTACTAATTAAAGCGGATTACTTGGGCATCCATGGAAATCTGCTGCGGTGGCTTACTTCATATCTTTTGAACCGCACATTGCTTGTGGCTTTACACGGATATGAATCAGTACCTTTTTCACCCACATCTGGTGTACCACAATGGTCAAATTCAGGTCCGTTGCTATTCCTTTTATTTATTAATTATCTCCTATACATCATTCAAAGCAATTGTTTAGCATATGCGGATGATATAAAAAATCTATCAAAGAATTCTCACACCAAACGATTGTGAAACCCTCCAAAGCGATAGTGATCGTATACATAATTGGTGTATAGATAATAGAATGTATTTAAATGCGGAGAAATGTAAAGTTATGACTTTTACTAAAAATAAGACTATTATTCAATACAAAATTGAAAGGACAAGACTACTTAAAGTCAATCAGATTCGTGATTTAGGTGTTATTTATGATAGTTCACTTTCTTTTAGACCCCACTATGATTATATCACTAAGAAAGCAAACAAAATGTTAGGTTTCATTTTAAGGACAGCAAAACCATTCAAAACTGCAAAACCACTTATAATACTATATGTATCTCTCGTACGCAGTAACCTTGAGTATTGTTCCTCCATATGGTCGCCTATCTATACCAAACATATTAAAAATATAGAAGCCATTCAGTACGTTTTTTAAGAGCCTTGTGTTCTAAATATGGATTAAGAAATAAACTTGTTGAGTATGATGATAGATTACATAAATTCAATCTAATCTCAAAGTCTTCAGCAGAGACGAACAACTGCAGATCTAACCTTATTGCATAAAATTGCTGGCGGTAATTTTGGCACAAACCTCTGTGAAAAATTACTTTTATACATACCATCACGATCACGACGTAATCAGAAAATGTTTAGCATACCTCCTTCCAACAATAATGTTTCTCAAAACAACCCCATTCACAGAATGTTAAAATCCTACAATGAGATAGCTGATGTATGCGATATTTGGAATTACAACGATAATAGTAATAAATTTAAAGAAGATATTTATAAAATTATAATCAGTTAGGAATAAACATATTGCTTTACTCTCTTTTTCAACTCTTTTTATTATGTGTTTAAATAATTATGCATGCTACTTTTGCGATCCTGTTTTTGAATCTTAATTATGAACCGTTGTGTACAGTTGGTAAGGACGCCAGATGTAAAAATGTGATTTATTGTAAGTCTTAAGATAAATGATGTAATCTGTCTGTCTGTTACTGTGCCTATTTAAATAAAATAAATAAAATAGTGAGTGTTTCACAGATTACGTGATAAATTGAAATCAAAAAGGTAAGTCTTTTCACTTTTATTGACACATCATGGCTTTATTATTCATATTATTTTTATCAATAATATAATCTAAATATGATCTTAAATTTTACTAGGTACGAGTACCTACGAGGCATGCCTTTTAAGTTTTATCGTTTGAAGAAAAAAACACAACTAGAACCTTATAGTACTTTTTATTGTTTTTCAAAGTATTCACCACGTAGCTTAATACACTTTTTCATTCGCTCAAACCAGTTATTATAACATTTATTCCACTCTAAAGTGGGGGTGTTCAAAATGGCTGACTTGAAAGTGTCGACTGCTTCTTCACCGGACTGGAACCTTTGACCACGAAGACTTTTCTTAATTTTAGAAAATGTAAAGAAATCGTTAGGGCTTAGGTCAGGACTGTATGGAGGATGGTCAAGAATTTCTACTTTTTTCTGCTTCAAATACTCAATCGTTTGATGAGCGCTGTGTGAGCTTGCGTTGTCGTGGTGCAGGATGATGCGTCGTTTTGAGTTAGATTTTCGAAGTTCGGCGATGACTTGTAGTAAACGAACTGTGGTATACCACTCTGCGTTAACCGTTCTACGATCTTCAAGTGCAATAGTCGCAACATGGCCGGTTTTTCCAACGAACGTGGCCAGCATCTTCTTTGAAGTGCTTCGAGAACGAACAACTTTAGTCGGATTTGGCTCGTCTTGAAAGATCCAGATGTAGATTGTTGTTTGGAATCAGGATCGTAGGCATAGATCCAAGATTCGTCACCACTGATGATGTCGTAGACGTGTTTTGACTCTCCTCGGTTGAACCTTTGCAGAGTTTTCTTACACCATCGGACGCGGGGCGCCTTGTGATCGTCGGAAAGCAGATGCGGTATCCAACGGCAAACTAGCTTTCTCACACCAAGCGCTTCATGCAAGATCTTCTTAATGTTTGTCCCTGAGATGCCTAATAGAGCTTCTATCTCTCGATATGTCACATGACGATCTTCGAGAATTAGTTGTCTCACAGCAATGATGTTATCTACAGTGAAGGCGGATTTTGGGCGTCCTTCGCGAGATTTGTCACTAACACTAGTATGTCCACGCCGGAATTCTAAATACCAGCGTTCGACAGTCCGCAGACATGGGGCTTCATCACTGAACACAGATGTTAGCTCTTCAAAACACTGAAGCCGTGTCAGGCCTCTTCTAAAGTTGTAGAAAATTGTTGCACGAACATATTCCTTCGAAAGATTGATTTTCGTACGTAACCTGACAGATTCCAATCGAAGCTGTCACTAAACAATAGCATTAATCCTAATACTTTCAACTGTTTTGAGATTCAAAATTTAAACACATTCGAATATAGAACAGTTCCAAATTCAAAATTGCCGGGAAATATGGAAACGACAGAACTTAAAAGGCATCCCTCGTATCTGTTCTTTTCTATTATTTTTTAGTCAAACTTTAATACATAAAATAACTAACGACACATTAATTATACTACTCAGTCTAATTATATTTCCTATTTTTGTAAAACAACAACAATATGTAAGTAATTTGACATTAATTAATGTGTCATTTTAAATTTGTGAGACGAATATTGGCAGTTGTGTTGTGTGTGTATCACATATTACTCCAAGGGCTTATTATTAATTTGAATTGCGTTTGTTATAGATTTTACCGAAACTTTACTATAACAGTAAAGATGGGAAAAAAAAATGTTTATTTCAATCACCTATCGTAATTTACATTGCCGGGTTTGTAATCCCCTTTTAAGCAAAGCATTGCTTGTGTTAGGAGAAAAGCAAGTGGAAGCATCAAAAGTATGGAAATAATTCAAAAAAACTAAGGAATCTGCAAATGCGCAATGCCTAAAGTGCCCAAAAACCATTGCTTGCAAAGGTTCAAATACTAGCGGGTTGGTGAGGCATTTAGCACATGCGCATTAAATCAATATTGCTAAATGCGGGACCCAAGAAGAATCCGAATCTGAAGCATTATAAGTTCAGGTGTGAGTGCACCGAAAAAAAGCAGGCCTGGGTATGAAAGTATGCAGCAACAGAAACTAAACTTCAAAACTCCACCGATACAATCATTGGGTTAAATATTGGCGAGGCTGGCTGCAGTGATAGTATTAGCCGCAAAATTATTCTTCCTATCCTTGACGAAATCCTACCCATCATTTGCCATATCTTTAACCATTCTATATCCAGCGGCGACTTTCCATCCTCTTGGAAAGAAGCCTAAATAACGCCCTTGCCTAAAAAATCCAATCCTAAATCTGTCTCCGAATATCGTCCTATATCAATATTACCTTTCCTATCCAAAGTTCTTGAGCGCCTTGTCCATGACCAATTCAGCAGATTTCTCAATAATAACTCTCTCCTTAATCCTTTCCAGTCTGGCTTTCGTCCTGGCCACAGTACCGTTACTGCACTGGTGAAAATCACAGACGATATAAGATTAGGTATGGAAAATGACGAGGTCAGAGTGGCTCTCGAGCAGCTCAAAAACAACAAGTCGCCAGGCGATGACGGAATCACCACTGAGCTCCTAAAAGCAGGCGGGACTCCAATCCTGAAAAAGCTAGCGAGTCTCTTTAATTCCGTCATCCACCAGGGCTTAACACCTCAAGCGTGGAGCGGGAGTGCGGTGGTTCTGTTCTTCAAAAAAGGTGACAAAACCTTGCTGAAGAACTACAGACCCATCTCACTCCTGAGCCACGTCTACAAGTTGTTCTCGAGAGTACTCACAAACCGCCTCGCCAGAAGACTTGACGAGTTCCAGCCACCGGAACAAGCCGGGTTTCGAAAAGGCTACAGCACCGTAGACCACATCCATACTGTTCGGCAGATTGTACAGAAGACCGAAGAGTACAATCAGCCGCTGTGTATGGCTTTCGTGGACTACGAGAAAGCCTTCGACTCCATCGAAACCTGGGCGGTTTTGGATGCTCTGCAGCGATGTGGCATCGATTGGCGCTATATCGAGGTGTTGAGATGTCTGTATGATACCGCCACAATGACCGTCCAGCTCCAGGACCAAAAGACCAACCCGATCGAGCTGCATCGAGGGGTAAGACAGGGGGATGTAATATCCCCCAAGCTCTTCACCAATGCACTCGAAGACGTCTTCAAGACGCTGGACTGGACTGGGCGGGGCATTAACATCAACGGCGAATACATCTCACACCTTCGGTTTGCCGATGATATCGTCATCGTGGCAGAGTCACTGGAACAGTTGAGCGGAATGCTGCATAGCCTAAATGGAGCCTCTCGAGGTGTCGGTCTCGGCATGAACTTGGATAAAACCAAGATCATGTTTAATGAGCATGTCACGCCGGGACCGATCTACGTCGATGGTTCGATGCTCGAAGTTGTTCGGGAGTATGTCTACCTTGGACAAGTTGTCCAATTTGGTAGGAACAACTTCGAGAAAGAAATCAACCGCAGGATCCAATTGGGTTGGGCAGCATTTGGCAAACTACGTCACGTTTTCGCTTCGCCTATACCGCAATGCCTGAAGACTAAAGTCTTTAACCAATGCGTTCTACCTGTTATGACTTACGGGGCCGAGACGTGGACACTCACAGTGGGACTAGTCCACAAACTCAAAGTCGCACAGCGGGCTATGGAGCGAGCTATGATCGGCGTCTCTTTGAAGGATAAAATTCGTAACGAGGTAATCCGACAAAGAACCAAAGTTACCGACATAGCTCGCAGACTCAGTAAGCTAAAGTGGCAATGGGCTGGTCACATCTGCAGAAGGACCGACGGCCGATGGAGCAAGCGTGTCCTAGAGTGGAGACCGCGACTTGGTAAGCGTAAGGTAGGACGGCCCCCAGCTAGATGGACCGACGACCTCAAGAAGGTCGCTGGGACGGACTGGATGCGGAAGGCGGGGGACCGTGTGCAATGGCGCGTGTTAGGAGAGGCCTATGTCCAGCAGTGGACTACGATAGGCTGATTGATTGATTGATTGATGGAAAATAGCAATTTGACTTTATTAGCACTGCTCGACTTCAGCAATGCTTTTAACACTGTAGATCTTGATATTTTGCTTGGAGTCCTATGCTCTATTAACATATCTCCAACGGCAATTGACTGGTTTCATAAATACCTGTTTGGTCGCCGGCAACGCATTCGCATCGAAGAAACTTACTCTTCTTGGTGTAACACTAGTGCCGGCGTACCACAGGGTGGCGTTCTATCTCCTTTACTTTTCGCTGTTTTTATTAACTCTATTCCCAATCAACTACGTTCGTCATACCACCTTTATGCAGATGATCTCCAACTTTACACCCAAGCACCATTGGCCAACTTCTCGGAGGCTGTGAACACAATGAACCATGATCTGTCTAAGGTATGTGAATGGAGTGGGCGCTACGGTCTTAATGTCAACCCAACTAAGACACAAGTCATTGTTGTTGGCAGTCCCAGACTCACTGCACGTCTTGATTGGTCGCAACTCCCCCAAATCATGTTTAATGGTATCACTATACCGATAAGTAACAGTGTTAAAGATTTGGGGATCTACATCGATACCAACCTCACTTGGGGACCACAGCTGCAAGAACTCAGCCGCAAGGTTTTTGCCTCCGCAGGCTCTTTAAGAAGGTTGCGCAATTTTCTTCCAACAGCCACTAAAATTGCACTCGCACAATCCCTTCTACTTCCTATTATCGATTATGCAGACGCCAGCTATCTTGACCTCACAGAGCAGCAACTTAATAAGCTTGAGCGACTTCAAAATTTTTGTATAAGGTTCATATTTGGCTTGCGCAAATATGACCATGTTTCTGAATTTCGTACAAAGCTCAAGTGGCTACCAATTCGCCTTCGCCGGAATTCTCATATATTATCGCTTCTTTACAGTGTTCTGTTTAACCCGATAACCCCAGCTTACCTCAAAGATCGGTTTGAGTTTCTTCATGAGACAGATTCAAGGTTTCTAAGATCATCGGAGAATTTGAAGCTGAAAATGCCGATGCATTCCACAAATTTCTTCCACAAATCCTTTACGATTCAAGCTGTTCGTTTGTGGAATGCATTGCCCATTTCAGTTAGACGTGCAAAGTCGTTGCTTTCGTTTAAAGCAATGGTTAAGCATCACTACTTATCCATAATTTAACTGATTACATTTTTTTTTTTTTTTTTATATAATCTTTTTCAGTGTTTAGCTATAATATGTAATAGATTAAATTATAATATGTGTGTATGTATAGTTGGGTATGTATATATATATATATATATATAGAAAGAGACCGTCTCAGGGCGCGGTGTGATGTTGGCGGTGTCTCTTGACATCGCCAACGCATTCAACACCCTGCCTTTTGAATGTATCCTGGCGGCTCTAGGCTACCACAGACTGCCTGTCTACCTGCGGCGGGTTTTGGCGGACTACTTACGAAATAGATGTGTGGTCTGCGTAAGGGGAGATGGGCGGCTACTACGTCAACATATGACGTGCGGTGTTCCACAGGGGTCGGTGTTGGGCCCTCTTCTGTGGAACATCGGCTACGACTGGGTGCTGCGCGGCGCTCTTGAAAGAGGGCTACGAGTGTTCTGTTACGCAGACGACACACTCGTCACGGCCCAAGGGGCCAATGCGGAAGAGGTAGTGCGGTTGGCTACAGAAGGAGTGTCGCAAGTGGTGGATCGTGTCCGGCGGCTGGGGTTAAGGGTAGCCCTAGAAAAGACCGAGGCCCTGTGCTTCCATGGGGCCCGGAGGCGGCTCCCTCATGGAATGACTATAACGGTCGATGGCATTTCGGTCGAGGTCGGGACCCAGATGAAATACCTGGGTCTCATCCTCGACTCAAGGTGGAAGTTTGGGGCCCACTTTAAGATGTTGGCCCCAAAATTAGTCAGAGCAGCGGGAGCTCTCAGCCGGCTCCTGCCAAATTTGCGAGGCCCTAGCGCGAGCTGTCGCCGCCTTTATACCGAGGTGGTGCGATCGATGGCCCTATATGGCGCACCGGTGTGGGCGGACGCTCTGACCGCCCAGAACAAGACCCTGCTGCGACGGCCGCAGCGGGTCATGGCGATCAGGGTGATACGTGGCTACCGCACTATATCGTGCGAGGCGGCGTGCGTCCTAGCCGGGACACTACCCTGGGACCTGGAGGCCAAGGTGCTGGCTGCCGTCTATCGTCGTAGAGCGGAGCTCCGAGAGGACAGTGGCAGCACGATGCCAGAGGACCTGGTTACATTGCGGCGACAAGCGCAAGAAAGCGCAGTGAGTGAGTGGCGGGAGCGGCTGATCGAGCCAGCCGCCGGCCACTTAACCATACGGGCGGTTCGTCCAGTCCTCGCGGAGTGGGCAAACCGAAAGCACGGGGTACTTACCTTCCGGCTGGTGCAGGTCCTGTCGGGGCACGGCTGCTTTGGCAGGTACCTGTGGAAGGTGGCCGGGAGGGAAGTCACGCCAAGGTGCCATGAGTGTGGCGCCACTGAGGACACTGCGCAACATACGCTGGAAATATGACCTGCCTGGGCGGCCCAGCGCGGTGTCCTCACGGGTGTAATAGGGAGAGATATCATGCTGCCCACTGTAGTGAGAGCAATGGTCGGCAGCGAAAGGTCTTGGCTGGCGGTAGAGGCCTTCTGCGAGGAAGTTATTTCGCGGAAGGAGGTGGCGGAGCGGAGCAGGGAAAATGATCCCCTCGCTGCTCCGAACCGTCGTCGGAGAGTCGGGCGGAGGAGGCGGGCGGCTGCCGACCTCATGCCACCGTGATGGGGGCCGGCGGACGACAGCAACGGGGGTTGCTGTCGTCTATGCAGAACATTTGGCCCCCGAGGTTGGAGGACGCGCCAAGTGTTCCGGTGCGCCCTCACCAAGTAGAAGGACCAGGGCGGGGATACCCTGATAAAGTCGAGTTCGAAAACCGGACAGCCGCTGACGGGTCGCGGAAGTATGTCCGCGTCCCCGTGACTCGCCTCTATAGCGGGCGATGGAACACGGTGGGGTTTTAGTGGGTAGGACTTGCTCCAGCGACGGCCGGATATACGCCGACCGTCGCTGAAGCGAGTAGTCCCACATAACCTGTTAACGTCCCCGTCGTTAACGGGTATCCAAGAGGATTTCCCCACTCAAAAAAAAAAAAAAAAAGGACTGTATGCAGGATGGTCAAGAATTTCTACCTTTTCCTGCTTCAAATACTCAATCGTTTGACGAGCGCTGTGTGAGCATGCGTTGTCGTGGTGCAGGATGATGCGTGGCTTTGAGTTAGATTTTCGAAGTTCAGCGATGACTTGTGGTAAACAAACTGTGGTACACCACTCTGCGTTAACCGTTCTACGATCTTCAAGTGCAATAGTCGCAACATGGCCGGTTTTTCCAACGAACGTGGCCACCATCTTCTTTGAAGTGCTTCGAGAACGAACAACTTTAGTCGGCTTTGACTCGTCTTGAAAGACCCAGATTGTAGATTGTTGTTTGGAATCAGGATCGTAGGCATAGATTCAAGATTCGTCACCACTGATGATGTCTCGTAGATGTGATTTGATTCTCCTCGGTTGAACCTTTGCAGAGTTTTCTTACACCATCTGACGCGGGCCGCCTTGTGATCGTCGGAAAGCAGATGCGGTATCCAACGGCTAACTAGCTTTCTCACACCAAGCGCTTCATGCAAGATCTTCTGAATGGTTGTCCCTGAGATGCCTAGTAGAGCCTCTATCTCTCGATACGTCACATGACGATCTTCAAGAATTAGTTGTCTCACAGCAATGATGTTATCTTCAGTGAAGGCGGATTTTGGGCGTCCTTCGCGAGATTTGTCACTAACACTAGTATGTCCACGCTGGAATTCTAAATACCAGCGTTCGACAGTTCGCAGACATGGGGCTTCATCACTGAACACAGATGTTAGCTCTTCAAAACACTGAAGCCGTGTCAGGCCTCTTCTAAAGTTGTAGAAAATTATTGCACGAACATTTTCCTTAGAAAGATTCATTTTCGTACGTAACCTGACAGATTCCAATCGACGCCGTGACTAAACAATAGCATTAATAATAATACTTTCAACTGTTTTGAGATTCAAAATTTAAACACATTCGAATATAGAACAGTTCCAAATTAAAAATTGCCGGGAAATATGGAAACGACAGAACTTAAAAGGCATGCCTCGTACAGTGCTAAAGGTGAATTAAGAAAAACTTTAAATCCAAAAATAAATATCTATCTGCTAAACTCTTGTATCTGAAAACTCGTTAATAAAATTAATTTCACAACATTATGACATTGTCCTGCAAATTAGTGACATCTACCATACAGCAAGACAATCTGTCGATAAAGCAGTATACTCAGCACTGTGGAAACCAAATTAATCGATTGTTTGACAATATTTGCACAAAATAAAGTATGGAATCCGAAAACAACATTTCGTCAACCACAACGATCCACTTCATTATGTGATATAAATTCTGATGGTTCAAGTATCTTTGAAGAAACCATGATGAGTCTCCCAAACACGTCTTTAAATGGTAGTCAGACTCTAATTGAATTGAATGAAAAATTGGAACGATTGACGAATGAACTAAAAAGTGCTCATGCAGAAATTGAAAATTTGAACAGTGTGAATACCGAATTAAAATCAGAATTACACAAATGTCATAAAACAATAGAAACCTTTAAAAAAATAACTAACTGACATACAACACAATATTACGACTACACCTCGTTCCGAACGTAAACGGAGAAATAAGAAAATAAATGCCACAAGACAAAAACAATTAGATCAGAATATCAATGATAAAACGTCGCCTTCTACTTATATAACAAATCATAATGAAGCAAACCAAAATGAATATCGTATAGAGTCTGGATTAAAAGAAACGAATAAGTTCAATAATTTTCTTCCAAAGAAAACAAAGGAATCAAGCTTAAAAAAAGAAATAATTAAAAAGAAGATAATAATAATTGCTGATCAACAGAGACGTCGAATTCAAAAAACTCTACAGGAACTAGTCGCTCAGGATTTCATAGTAACCTGCTTCTGGAAGCCTGGAGCTAAGATGTGTGAAGTTCTGTTATCAGAAAAAACGGAAATAATGAAACTAAATAAAAATGATTTTGTGCTTGTATTAGGAGGTATAAACGACTCGGATCCAATTAAACTATTATTTCGAGTTAAAACTTTTATAAATTCTACTAGACACAAATATAATCATTCTGACGTACCCTATAATAAACATCTTAATGAGTTGAAATTAAATAATGAACTGAAGTTAACTTGTTCTAGATATAACAACACTACTTTCCTACAATTGAATCATTCTGTATATTCCTTCCGTGGTATTTCTGCCTTACACAAATGTCAACTATTTCTCAAAGATATTTTACGTATAGATTATAAAACGAAATATGATACTTTTAACGAAAGTAAGCAATGTCTTCTCACTTATTTAAATAAAAGTACACAAACTGATACATCAAACCTACCAGAAACGCAAAAAGATTTTTTTCGTGAATAAAAAATTAAATATATTTCTATCTATCTATCTATCTATAACCTCACGCCAGATCCCTTGCGGGGTAGGCAGAGAGTACAGAGTTCCAACAGGTTCTTTCCTTACATACCTCTCTGGCTTCCTCGACTCTCATAGTTCGTCTCATACACGCTCGCCGGTTACGGAGACTCTTGACTTTTCCATCAGATAAGACTCGGTTTATTTGGTCGTTGTAAGATAGTCTAGGTCTTCCCCGGTACCTGCATCCTTCCACTTTCACATTGTATATCTGTTTTGTCATTCTTTCCTCTGGCATTCTTTATATATGCCCGAACCAACGGAGCATGCCCTTTCTCATCTTTACACCGATACTATCTTTCATACCTACTCGCTGTCTTACTATGCTGTTGCTAATGCGGTCGGTCAGCTTCACTCCGCACATCTTCCGCAGAGCTCGCATTTCTACCGCATTTATCCTACTTTCATTCTCCTTCTTACATACCCAGCTCTCGCTACCATATAACAGCGTTGGGACAAGAACTCCGTTATGTATGGCCAGCTGCGCCTTATGGCTTAAGTGCCGGCTCCCGAGTAGCTTTCCCATCGCACCATTCACTCTGTTCCCTGCACTCACTCTTCTCTCTATGTCAGCGGTGTATTTCCCATCCTTACTGAAGGCGCACCCAAGATATACAAACTCATTCACTTGCTCCAGCACATCGTTACCAACCACAATCCTTACATTCGTTCTGGTTTCTTCCCTTTCAAAAACCATAATCTTGGTTTTCTTCACATTCAAGTGTAAGCCATTGATCATGCAGTCGTCTAACACCTCAGTCCTTCCCGTGACCATGGGTGCTGCAAAGCACTCGAAACGTCGGGAACTTAAAAATCAAAATAAACCGCGATAAAATCCGAAAAAATAGTTTTATTTCATGTGTAATATTCGCATAAATCTAAGAACTCATTAAATATATTTCATCAGAATATAGTTGGTCTTATGAATAAATCTGACTTACTGACACTATCCTTGGAAAGGCTTGAAAGTGAGAACAATCCAATTGACATTTTATGTATATCTGAGCATAACATGCTAGTAAATGATTGTAAATTACTCAACATAAGCAACTTTACATTGGGATCTATTTTTGCTCGCAAATCACGCCATGGTGGTGCTTGTGTGCTAATTCGTAATTTACATAAATTTAAATTTATTAGTGGATTAAAAACTTACTGTATAGAAGGTATTATCGAATGCTCAGGAATAAGAGTTACAATTATCATAAGAGTTACAATTATTTTAACAACGATTCCTGCACTAAGCTCGTGGCTTGTATCGCAGGAACCAGACCATTTCAAATATTTTGGTTTACAATTTTGTTAGACACAAGTTCAGGTACAAGTTATAACAAACAATATTAAAAAGAAAAGCAAATAAAATTGACTCACATTAACATTAAGGTAACGCTATTATAAAATATAAAATTAAACTATTAAATTAAATTAGAATAGAGCTTGTGGACCATAAAAAATGGTGTTTTGTATATATAGACCACCTAAAGTAGCTCAAGAGGACTTGAAAATATTTTTTGAAAAACTAGAGTCCCTGTTAACTACATATTGTCAAGGTAAGAAAAAAGTTATTATACTGTGCCATTAGTTCTCGATATAAACTATATTAGCAGCTCTCTCGAGTCGCTTGGCAACCGCGCGTCGTTTAGATACTTCAAAAGTCAACGCCGCCTCTATGGTATCTGTGGACATAACCTCTGGAACCATTCTTTTGAAAGCGCGGCAGCCGATGCTTTGTAATAAAGTTTTGGTCGACATTTAATTTAATAATTTTGTTATGGCACTGAAATTATATAACAAAAAGGTTGTAATATACTCAAGTGACCGTGTGAAATAAATTTAAAACATCGTATAGGCAAATTTAGAAAAGTTTACGTCCTGGCAAAGAAGTACATTCTAAAAAGATCAACCGATAGTTGTTTATTTGTGGTGTTTTCAGCTTAACTTGTTTATTTATATAATATCTAATATTTGGAGACGTGAATTTCGTCATATTAAAATTTGGGAAAGCTTCGTCGCCCGAAAAGTAAACTTATGAAGTCTATGTCCCTATTCGTGTACAAACAGTTTAACACGAAATATACCTGAAAACGATTATTAACCGTCTATAAATTGGCAATGTTATACCTCCAATAAGAGAAATTAGGGGGACGTTCATCAATTATGATTATTGTTAAGGATCGATGGCATTTTAAGGACGCGGGTGATGTACGAGATACATCGACGTGGTCCGCAAGACTTGACGGTAATTCAAGGACACGAGTGGTGTACGAGATACATCGGCGTGATCCGCAAGACTTGGGGCCCATACGAGATATGTGCTGAAGGTCATACTACTCATAGGTTTCATCCATGAGGTGTTCCTGTGCAGTTCACATTTCTACAATGGTAAGAATCAAAAATGTTACCTAAAATACATACCTTAAACATGCCTAACACAGTAAATACAAAGACTATTGCTATAAACTATAAGCAATTTGTCATATTATATCTCCAAAAGGAGACTTACTGAAAGGGTAATTAAAGTGACATTGTATAACAATACATTATTAATAACAAAAGCCACTCCTTTGCAGAAACATAGTGTTTTTATTGATTTCATTATTAGACATACTTGTATAATAATACTGAAATAGCCCAAACTGGAGCTTATTACACAAAGAATTGTGCAAAATGATGAGTACTTGTATTAAAAAGTTAAATCCAGCAATACTTATTCCTGAACAGGGTTTATAACCAAATAAGCCAAAGTAATATACTAATGGCAATGCCTGTTGTAACTGACAAGCAACAGGACTGTAGATACATTCCAAATATAATATCTTATCCTACGGATGCTGCGGCAGGCAGGTTGTGGGATAATTTGTGTTATGCACAAAGATACTTAAAAGATAATATAAAATACCTGGTCTATCCAGTTAACATAAAACTAATAATTATCTATCAATATTATCAACCCAGGCACCTTGCAGGGTAGCCAGAAAAGATAAATCCTAACAATACAGTCATGAAACCTTTATTGAGATAAGAACCTTTAAGGTCAGCAGTATATATTTTGCATAAAAGGAGTGTTAATATAGTGGATTATCAATATGGAATTATTAACTAGCTAGTCATAGCCAGTAGTTAAAATTTCATAAAACGACCACCGTTGTAACCAATATAGAACAACAATCCTCATCCTGGGTGTGAAAATATTAAGTCACAGTGTACCTATCAGTTCACCAAAAACAACATCACGTTGGACATTGGAAATCTCCTACCAAAGAAAGTGAGGTACAAAAAGCATGATAGGCATTTTACACAAGGACTTGGTTTTTAAGTTGCTGAAAAATTCCGAAAAACAATCAGGAATACATAATGGGTTTTACAAAGAAACCATAATATTGGAGGCTAAGGGTATTCACTGACTTTGGTATGTATCTATGACACCAATAATGCCTTCAACAACAAACATAATTTTATTGGTTTTGTGCAAGTACTTGCACTTCAGACAAGTGAATCTTGTCCTACATATGTTTAACATTATGTATAGAAACATTATTGTTTAATAATTGATATATATAAAAAAAAACAATAAAACAAAATCTTAATGCTAGCAATAGACCTTACAGTCATAATAAATATACTAATAAAATATTTATTAGTACCTATTCAGTTTTCTATCATGTAATGAGTTCAATGGTTTTGGGTTTTTGATTATTTCCTGCATCAATTATAGTGTACTTAATAATATTAGAAATTTGAGGCACACACAATGGAAAGCTATACATCAATTCATCATTGGGAGAATTAGATGCGTTTTACTGTATTTTTGTTTGATCATATGATAATCAATAAATAATATGTAATTAAATAAGATTATTCAAGAAATTAATAACTATAAAAAATAGTTTTGTGATTAGTTTGGAATGTGTACAGTTATTTTGAACACTAGTGATGTTTCTGGTATAGTTATGATAACACAAGCACAAACGGCTACCATTAAAGTAACAAGTTGGTTTTAGAGCACTATATATGTTGTAATTTACTTAAAGGTGTTTCAGTAAAAAATATTGGATTAAGATATCATACAAAAATTTGCAATTTTGGTATTGTTATATTTAAATTATTACATCCACATGTTACATGTATCTTATAAATAGGTATCTATATATAAAAAGAACATAAAGTCATGCAAATGACTTGATAATAATATCCATTTAAAAATTTAATGATATTATGTTGACATGCTACGGTGGATGAAATATTGAGTTACAGTATTTGAAAGTATGGATTATCTTAAACAAGAATAATCAAAAGCATATGCTTATCACAGGTATGATAAATATTATGTAGTATCAGCAATAATCTAAGTCCTAAGGAACTTGATATTATTTATTTATTATTTATGGGGGATACATAATAATAAGTTGAGTAGCACTCGATTCTCACGGTTGGACATCTAGAACTAACTAGAAAGTTACGCATTGCATTTTTTTTTTTACTTATAAATACAGTCATACAAAGAAGCAAAGGAAGTGTGGTATGAAATGACAATTTCATGGTATGAAATAATTCAGTTATGAATAGGATTCCCAATATGATACAGTTGTAACCCGTGGTTCGGTTTAGCAGACTGTAACTTATTCGCTTCTCAAGTTATTACTAAATTAGGAGTGTATTTATTCATCAGTAATGTAATTGGTTCAGGTGTGGCCCGATCGTATTGCCAAAACGAATGTTCGCGGGCGTTATTGCGCAGGAACGAATCGTTAAGTAATACATAAAGATTTATGTAGCCAAGGATTTATTTGTCGGCGCACACTCAGAACAGGGAAATGATTCCGGGATAGTTTCGAAATTTAAATTGAATTAATAATAGTGGTATAGTAATAACACTGGGGTAGGTTATGTTTGTTTACCACGCATTAATACTGCCCTTCGTTCCAGACTCTAAAATTGGGGGGGGGGGGGGCGACATTATATAGGTAAAGCACATAGCCTTATGTGAGGAATATCTCCAGATAAGATGTGTGTGTGTGAGTGATGTACGCGGATGGCCGCGAGGCCTTTACAGCTTTACCGGACTTAATTCCATATAAGCTCATTAGTACAAAGGCCTCTAGTACAAAAAATGTTAAATTTTGATATATGTACATCTTTAAAGATTAAAAATATAACTAACATTAAATATAGCAGAATGTTGATATAAACAAAAAAAAACAAATTAAATATGTAATGATAGCAAAAACATTCTTATAATCACCAAATTAATTCGTAGCCTTTGTTTGGTACTGTACTCAAAAAGAGATCATTTGACAAAAAAAAAAAAAAAAAAAAAGAACCACATGCCTGTTGGAAAACACATTAGTGGGGAAATAGGTTTCCCTGTTATATTTGTATCATATTGTTATAGATTGGGTACTAACAGACTTTGTTTTCAGGTCTAGTATACAGTTAGGGTTTCTAGCTATCTATCTATCTCTATCCATATTATGACGCCAGATCTCTTGCGGGGTGGGTAGAGAGTGCAAGGTTCCGACGGGTTCTTTCCTTGCATGCCTGCCTGGCTTTCTTCACTCTCATAGTTCGTCTCATAATGGTTGTCAATGATACAAGAATTATTATCTATCTATCTATCTATAACCTCACGCCAGATCCCTTGCGGGGTAGGCAGAGAGTACAGAGTTCCAACAGGTTCTTTCCTTACATACCTCTCTGGCTTCCTCGACTCTCATAGTTCGTCTCATACACGCTCGCCGGTTACGGAGACTCTTGACTTTTCCATCAGATAAGACTCGGTTTATTTGGTCGTGGTAAGATAGTCTAGGTCTTCCCCGGTACCTGCATCCTTCCACTTTCACATTGTATATCTGTTTTGTCATTCTTTCCTCTGGCATTCTTTCTATATGCCCGAACCAACGGAGCATGCCCTTTCTCATCTTTACACCGATACTATCTTTCATACCTACTCGCTGTCTTACTATGCTGTTGCTAATGCGGTCGGTCAGCTTCACTCCGCACATCTTCCGCAGAGCTCGCATTTCTACCGCATTTATCCTACTTTCATTCTCCTTCTTACATACCCAGCTCTCGCTACCATATAACAGCGTTGGGACAAGAACTCCGTTATGTATGGCCAGCTGCGCCTTATGGCTTAAGTGCCGGCTCCCGAGTAGCTTTCCCATCGCACCATTCACTCTGTTCCCTTCACTCACTTTTCTCTCTATGTCAGCGGTGTATTTTCCATCCTTACTGAAGGCGCATCCAAGATATACAAACTCATTCACTTGCTCCAGCACATCGTTACCAACCACAATCCTTACATTCGTTCTGGTTTCTTCCCTTTCAAAAACCATAATCTTGGTTTTCTTCACATTCAAGTGTAAGCCATTGATCATGCAGTCGTCTTTCATAACTGTGACTAGTGTTTGCAGATCAGTGGCTGTTGGCGCTATTAAAACCGCGTCATCTGCATAAAGTAGATGGTTTACCACTAAGTCACCCATTTGTACACCTTCATTCATCGCTTTCAGTCTTTGAAGACTTTTGTCCAGATATATTATAAACAGTCTAGCGGACAACACGCAACCCTGCTTGACGCCGATTTTAACGTCAAACCAGGGTGACCTGTTACCACCCACCCGTACGCATGCCTTGCAGTCCACATAAGTGGACTGGACGGCTCGCAACAGAGTGCCATCTATACCATACTCTGGCAAAATGTCCCAAAGTCTCTTTCGCACAACTCTGTCAAATGCCTTCTCCAGATCTACAAAATCGCAGAAAACCTTTCGGCCCACTGCCAGATGCTTCTCTACGATGTGGCGGAGTGAGAAGACTTGATCCGAACATCCTCTTCCAGACCTGAAACCCCCTTGTGCCTCGCACAACATTCCATCGGACTTCACGCGCATTCTCCGTTCAATAATTTTACCGTACACCTTGGCTGCCAAGCTGATCAAACTGATGGCTCTGTAATTGGCGCAGTCATATTGTGAACCCTTGCCTTTATACAAGGGTACTATGACTGCGCGGCGCCAATCTGTAGGGACTCTACCGGTCCTCCAGCAAAGGTTTGCAAGGGCCCGGAAAGCGTCCCGGACGCAAGTTCCACCATATTTGATCATCTCGGCAGATATCATGTCTACTCCCGCAGCTTTACCGTTTTTCATACTTCCTATCGCCCATTCAACTTCTTCCATAGTTATGTCCTCCGTTGATTCTGGTGCCGCAATCTCGCCTTTAGGCACGTCTGCGGCATCAGCATCCGGGTCATCTCCATACATTTCTCCAAAATATTCACTCCACCGGTTTAGCACAGCTTGTGTGTCTGCAAGAATGTCACCATCTTTAGATTTTATCCTTTCCATTCTGGAGCCTGACGAATCACCTCGAGCCTTTCTCACCTTGCTCCAAAAGAGTTTGGTGTTGTTCTCGAAGTTCTTCGCCAGCCTCTCCTCCTCAATCATACTGGCTCTTTCACGCTTTTCTTTCACTAAAGTTTTAGTGGCATTCTTGCATTGCCGGTATATTTCTTTCCTCATCTCTGTCATACTGGCATTTAGGTTCAAAAAAGATACATAGTCCTGCCACGCTTTCTTCTTACTTTCTACGGAGCTTTGCAACTCCGCATCCCACCATGCATCACCTTTTGCTGTAATATGCTTCTTTGAGCAACCACATACTTCTTTCGCGGATTCCACCAAACTCTCTTTCAGGCTATTCCAGCATTCATCTACATTTGAGTCCAAAGAGCCTGCTGTCAAAAGCTTGTCCCGGACTCTGTCTTCATACATTCTCCTCACGCTCTCATCTTGCAACTTTTCAACCTTTAATCTTTCAAGGTCTCCGAAGGGGATACGCTCTCGCCAGTGCCTCCACTTCCTGAACAGACCACTAAACCGCGCAACTACGAGATAGTGGTCTGATTCCAGAGTGGGGCCTCTATACGCACGCGTATCTTGTAGTTTGCTTCGGAGACGGTTATCAACCAGGATCAGATCTATCATGCTTTTTTGTTCATTCCTTCTCCACGTATACATATGTATGTCCTTGTGCTGGAATATCGTATTAGACACAAGGAGACCCCTTTCCAAACAAACATCTACAATGAGCTTACCTGCATCGTTCACTCTCTTATCACCATAAGGACCCAGAGCAGCGTCGCAAGTTTGCCGCCTGGTTCCTACCCATCCGTTCAGATCGCCACACAGAATCACCTTTTCGTTAGCCTCAGCCAAATCCAGAACTTCCCTGACATTATCCCAAAACTTCTCAAGGTCCTGGGGTGTCGACGAGCTTACGGGAGCATACGCTGCGACCAAAAATACTCTAGTGGCACCCAGTTTTAAACGGACCCAGAGAAGTCTCGCATCGCACAGGCCATAATCTCTCACTCCAGAGGCCAGGCGACGGGACAGCAAGATACCCACCCCCATGCTGGCACGACCGCTCTGCGGTACCCCAGACCACAGAGCCATCGTTCCATCAGGAAGATCACAGGTTTCACTGCCCCTCCGCTTAGTCTCTGTTACACACAGAGCATCCAGGCGTCTCTCTTTCATTACATCAATCACCTCATGCATCTTATCTTCCATACCACCTCTTACATTCCAAGTGCGTATTCGGCACTCTGCACCCCACGACTCGCCAGTTCGGGCCCGGCGTGATGGGTGGCGGCCCCCATCGCCGCTTCCACCTATATTCGTACCGACGGGGGCGGGCCGGTACGCGTCGCCTCGGGGGGACGCCCTAGCCCGCACTGCGGTACGTCTTCGGTCAAGGATTGCAGCCATAATGACTGGCAGGGGTCGCGACGAGCACGCTCTTGGACAGACCCCCAAGATATAAACTATATTATAAAGGATTTAATTTTATATAAACAAAACTCTAGATGGGCAATTCCTCAACTCTTGTTATATAGAAGATATCTATAGAAGAAAGATCTCTATAGAAGACATAACAGATGGAGACTGCACTTATATCTGATAAGTAATGATTGATTAATATTACCCGGTATTATGTATTTTGGACAACAGGTGTGGTATAAAGGTACATAACAAGTGCTTTAAAGGTTTTGTTGGGATGGATCTACACTACATAACATAACATGTTATAGAATTTGATTATATAAATTTATTTTAAATAAGTTTATATAATAGACAGACTGGTTGTAAGAAACAATATAGGTGTATATATTTGTTGTGTTTGAGTTGTATGGCAATACAAAGAACGGGAATGTGTTATAGTACAAATATACTCATGATATGTTACTTTTTAGAGGTCACGCTCAAAAAAAAAAAAAAAGCCTTTACGTGGTATACTTCAACTTTACCCTTATAGCTCTAAACAGCTGCTAATATAGTTTATATCGAGAACGAAGGACACAGTATAATAAGTGATCAAACGAACTTACCTGAAGTGAAGTTCGATCATTATTATACGAAGTCCTTCGTTCGAAGATATAAGTACCCAACCCGCCCTGCCCGTAGGTAAAGTTGAAATGTACTACTTCTAAAAGGAATGGTTCCAGAGGTTATGTCCACAGATACCATAGAGGCGGCGTTGACTTTTGAAGTATCTAAATGACGCGCGGTTGCCAAGCGACTCGAGAGAGCTGCTAATATAGTTTATATCTTCGAACGAAGGACTTCGTATAATAATGATCGAACTTCACTTCAGGTAAGTTCGTTTGATCACTTATTATATGTGGGGATTTCAACATTAACATTATATATTGAGTTCTTAGATTTACGCGAATATTACACATGAAATAAAACTATTTTACGGATTTTATCGCGGTTTATTTTTTATTTTTAGTTCCCGACGTTTCGAGTGCTTTGCAGCACCCATGGTCACGGGAGGGACTGAGGTGTTAGACGTCCAAAAGGCATAGTTGTTCCGGGGTACCCTCAAACTTCTTAATTATTTTTGTTGTTGTTGGTCCGATCTACGCAGAATGAGCTCACGGTGTCTTGAGGTCTTGCAGTGTTATGCTTGATTTTGGATTTGATTATATTAATTACCGGATCCCAAGACGATGGAAGCACCCAGCCATCTTCTCTATTGAAATTAGGATGTTTTTTTAATTTCAATAGCCTCGCGAAACATCCTTGGTAGGAATCGGTGTTCTTTCACGAGGATTTGTGGTCGTTTTAATACTTAACATAAACAACAAGTGGTTTAGTGTTTATTAGTCGAAATTTTGGCAATTTTAATGTATTCATGATATAATTAGCCGCGTTTTTTTTAGTGTAATTATAAAATTGCCTTTCCGGGTACTTTGTGGCCCGAAATGGTAATAGATCGACAGTTGTGAATATAAAGGCCTTTGCTCAGGCGTGTAGTAATATAACAAAGTTACAGTAAAAAAGGAAAAAAAAAATTATAAAATATATGGTCTATTTTTTATTATTATTAAATAAAATAAACATATTAACTTGTACTGGTAAACATTAAACATACTCAAAAATTGTAAGTTCATCAAATTTTTATTCTAATGCTCTAAAATCATTCCCTCATTGTAATTTAAACTTAATATCTAACATATATGAGGATATTTTTTTTTTTTGAGTTTATCTGCAATCAGTCCCAGAACTATAAGCAGATTGGTTGTGAGTATGATTTAACGTTTAGAGGGTACTCCTCAGCGGGACATAATTTTCACCATCGCTCCTCCAGACCCTGGATGTCGTGGCGCTTGAGTCGTTTACAGTATGTCATTTTGGATAGCATGGTGGCTAGTTCATTAGGGTGGTTTTGGAGCCGGGCCCTGTAGTCAGCAGCAGACAATTTTATCTCCTCCTTTACTGTTTCAATTTTTAGTGCCTCATGTAGTTCGGTATTCGTGACAAACCATGGTGCGTTTGATAAGGTTCGCAATATGCCGTTTTGCAATCTTTGTATTATTGATATGATGGAGTTGCAGGCACTTCTCCATAATTGGATTCCGTATCTCCATATTGATTTCAGGATCATTTTGTAGATGAGAAGTTTGTTGTCAACAGAGAGTTTTGAGTTGCGTGCCATCAACCAGTATATGCTTCTGAATCGTATATTCAGTTCATCTCGTTTAGTTTTGATGTGATTTTTCCAGGTCAGCCTCCTGTCCAAATGGAGCCCGAGATATCGAACAGATTCGTTGTGGGGCAGTGTGGTGTTTCCCAAAGTTACTAAGTCTCCCTTTCTAAGTGCGAAGGTGATATGCACCGACTTAGAAGCGCTAGCTTTGATACGCCATCTTTGAAGGCAATCTTCCACTTTATAAAGACTTCTTTGCAGAATGTTGGACGCTATATTAGGATCTTCATTGCTTGCCAGTAGTGCTGTATCATCAGCAAATGTAGCGGTAGTCACACCTTGTGTTACTGGGAGGTCGGCAGTGTACAGAGTATACAGGACTGGCCCAAGGACTGAGCCTTGAGGTACTCCGGCCCTTATGTCACAGATTTTGGACATGTTTCCATCCTCTCGCACCTGAAACATGCGGCCCGATAGGTATGATGCCAGCAGCAGGTAATAACTGTGTGAGAGTGATGTTTTTATCTTACATAGTAAACCTTTGTGCCTGACCTTATCAAAGGCCTGTTAGATGTCCAGAAAGGCTGCTGAGCAATACTCCTTTGCTTCCAGAGACTTACGTATTTTTTCATATACCCGATGTATTTGCTCGATCGTCGAGTGTTGTTGTCTGAATCCGAATTGGTGTCGGGGGATGATTTTACGTTCAGTCAGTATTGGAACTAATCTTTTAAGAAGTATTTTTTCGAATACTATCGATAACGTTGGTAGAAGACTAATCGGCCTATATGATGTGATTTCTTCTGGTGGCTTTCCTGTTTTATGTAGTTATTGATGTCTTCCAGATAGTAGGATAATGTTGCACTCTGAGTATGCCATTATATAGGGCAGTAACAAACTATAATGCTTTTTTAGGCAGTTTCACGTTGCGTTGAATTGTTGGGATTTAATTGAATTTTTCGTGAATTTCCAGAGGGAATATTCTGTTGTTGATGTCGCAGTAAGGTTCTCCAGCTTGTTCTGTAGTGTGGCATTGTTTGCATTATCTAGCATAATCCTTAGTTCTTTTATGAACTTATTTAGAGCAGTCTTGTCAGTTCTATGTCTCGACTGTTGCCATATCCTTCGCAATCTTCTTTTCTCTAATATCTTTGCTTTTATTTCAATTGGTATACTTTTTTACGTTTTATCTCCTCTACTGGAGTGTTAGCCCAGCATACTTTTTGTATAAGATTAGTTATACATAACTAATCTTATACACTATAGATTAGTTATGTATAGCGTTTTCCACTTCTTCAGGAGTTTTAAGAGGTAGGTGTAACTCCGATGTTTTCCTCCATGTAGTCTCTGAAACCCTCCCAGTCCGTAAGTTTGTTACATAAGGCTTCCGGTTTTTCATTGGAAAGTATTGTTGTACTTATAGTAAGTATCACTGGTGTGTGATCAGAGTTGCTATCAAGACAAGATTCGACATTCAAGTAATGCTTCGATAGGCCCCTCGCAATGAAAAAATCCAACAAATCAAGTCTTTTATTAATATCCGTAGGCCAGTATGTGGGTTCGCTGGTTGAAATCGGTTTGAGGTTATTGGTATCAATGCTGAGTTTAAGCTGTCTGCCTCTAGTAGTTATCAATCTAGAGCCCCATTGTGTGTGCTTAGCGTTCCAATCTCCTGCCGCTACAAACCGGCCTCCTAGTGTTGCAAAGAATTGAGAAAATTTTGAGGCATCAATTATATGTCTGGGTAGACAGTAGACTGCTGATAAGTGGAGACATCCCTCCTTGCTTTCCACTGCTATAGTGGTTGCCTGTATGTACTTAGTTTTGTACACTGGCAGAATATGGTGCTTAACGGAGCTTCGTATTACGATGGCAGTTCCAGCATGTCCAGTACCATTTGGATGTGTAGTGACGTAGGTGTTGCACCCGTTTACTTTGACGTTGTTTTTTTCTGTGCAGTGTGCTTCTGATATTAGTACAACATCTAATTTGTTATTCGTCATCATTATTTCTAATTCTGATTCGTTGGGAGCCAATCCGTTAATGTTCCACGTACCTACTCGTAATTTCGTGGAAGACTCAAGTGGCTGCCAATCCGCCATCGCCGGAATGCTAACATACTATCGCTTTTATACAACATTTTATATAATCCGACAACTCCCTCTTACCTTAAAAAACGGTTTGAATTCCTTCATGAAACGCATTCGAGGTTCCTAAGGTCATCAGAGAATCTGAGGCTGAAAACACCAATGCATTCCACAAACGTCTTTCATAAATCCTTCACTAATCAAGCTGTACGCTTGTGGAATGCATTGCCTGTTACGGTCCGACGTGCAAAGACGTTGCATTCTTTTAAAACAATGGTTAAAGATCACTTTTTCCTGGTTGGATAATGTAATAATTGCTGTCATAATTGGATTGAATTAGATTTATATGTTTAGTATATCAAGTCCTGTGTATCAATATGTATGTAGTAGTATTTTATAGAATATATATCTTTATAGTGTACGCCACCAACTGCCCTCTATTTTTATCTGTTGCTTCTTCCAACGTACTGGTTGTCTGGAAGAAATTGCTCTTAGCAATAAGACCGCCAATTGTGCCTCTATCTTAAGTTAATATCACATTGTATTTTTCTGTTCGCTGGTGTACAATAAAGAATACTCTATCTATCTATCTATCTACTCGGAGGGCAGTCATTTTGACAATTTACTGACTAGCGTAGTTATGAGACCCAAGAGAGTACTCATCTGTTGTAAGATATTCTCAAACTTTTCAGATTGTTTGAGCAAGAGTTCTTCTATTGTTTTGTTATGATCCCCTGAGTCACTACATCGTGACTCTTCTGGTTTTTTTTTTAGTTTTTCTGAATAAAGTGTATTATTTTCTCTTCCTTTGGGATTATTCTGTGTTGTATCTATAGTATGTATTGGGTTGGGATTGCTCATTTTAGGGCCTGGAGGTCTCGGCATCCTTCTCGCCAGAATCTCTTTATAGATTTCGCAACCTTTGTAATTCGCTGGGTGGGCACCTTGGCAAAGAGCACATTGTGCCGGGGTCATGTGATCTTTTTTGGGGCATTCCGAAGTTTTATGACTTTTGGCACATTTTACACATCGATATGGCCTCATGCAGTAGTTTTTCGAGTGGCCATACTGATAATTGCTTGGTGGTAGATATACTTGATGTTCTTTACTGCTTTATTATTAGGCCCTGGAACGACATTCACGAAAAATGTTGTTGTAGGCTTTCTAGTAGGTCCGAATTTAGCATTTATAATTTCGCCATGAACCTTGTTTCCGGTCTTTAATATTTCTTCTTCAATTGCTTTGAGAGGGGTTGTGTGATGTAGATTTTTTAATGACGACCCTATAGCAGCGTTGATCTTTAAGGTTGAATGTGTGGCCTATAAGTCCCTTATTACGAACAGTAGTGATGGTGTTTTTATAGGTCTCAACATCTTTGCAGGTGATTCTAAGTTGGTTTCTATTAATTACTTTCAGGGTGAAGCAGTCTTTTCCTGTTGTAGATTCCAGAAGTTCTGTTAGTTTATTAATATCCTCGATTCCATAAAGGATAATCGGTGGTGGTTTACTAGGTCTTTTCTCTTTCGGTTCAATTGTATCTTTCGTGAGCTCAATGGGTAATTCACTAAATTGGTTGCTTAATTTCAATCCATCTGGGGATGGCGCTTGTGAAAGTTTTTTACGCTTGTTTGTCCTAGGTATTGGGACTCTTTGCCAATCAGGAGGTTTTGGGAGAGTTGTCTCTTCCAGATCTTCGTACTGTGAAGTTGGTGTGGGTGATTGTTGGTCATTTTTATTTCCTAATGATGAGCTTCTAGGCCGTATAAAAAGGCTAGGATGAAATGTTTGTTGGACGAACTTTTGTTTTCCAGTAGTAATTACTGCTGCAGAAGCCTGGTCACTCACTTCTGTAGAGTCTTCGGTAACATATTTCTCACCTTGAGGCCCGGGTACCTCAAGACGCCGGGGGTTAGCCGGATCGCATGACAAATCACATTCTTCATTTTCCATTTTCATAAGAAAGGGGGGTGGGAGAGTAGTAGCAGGCGTTTCCCAAGCGTCTGCCTCCGATATTTCTGAGGATATTTAGTCACTCATGGTCTTAAAGGCCAGTTGGATGGGTTAGTTGACCGCCGCCCATAGCTCGGCGTTGACGACTTTTACGGCAGGCTTCTACCTCCATGTTCTTAGGTAGGGGTTGTTTCGTCTCCATCCGTCAACCCTCCTCTTTTCTCATCCGGGCTTGGGACCGGCAACGGCAGTTCTTAAGATATATCTAACAAATTCCCAGTATGAGTCCGGAGTCTGGAATTGTGCCCGGTATATGGCAATAGGTTCGCCCCCTATTACATGGGACCTAACATCGTCGGCGAAACGTGGGTGTACTCAGTTCACCTCTGCCACCCCCTCTGGGGAATATAGGCGTGACGGTGTTTTTTTTTTTTTATATATATATTCTTATGTTGGGAGTTACCATAACATTATAACATGGAAATGTTTTAATATGAAAGCCTCAGATTATAATAAAATTCTGCATAAGTATTTTAATTAATAACAAATTCTAGAATATTTAAGGAAACAAACATATATATATTATATTATAAATTTAAGCAACAAAAATATTACAACAATCACAAGACAGCTATTATTCTATCTTTGTAATCATCACAGTAGTCCCGACTACATGCGGGGTAGGCAGAGAGTACAGAGTTGCAACAGGTCCAACAATTCAATTATTATCCCATCACCATTTCTTCTTCAAGTCTGTAATTGTTTATTCAGATAAAATAGGCCTATCTTACTTAGGTTCCTTATTATCTAGGCATTTAGATCAGAAAGTAACTAATTTCTGTTCACCTGGGGCCAGTTTAAATCACTTAATTGATAATATTAGTCAAGCTAATTTAGATAAGGACACAACCACTGTTATATTTTATGGTGATAGTTTATCAGTTAAGAGGAAGGACCTGACTAGGGGTATTGAAAAATTATTAGAGCTGCATTCCAAATTAAATTGTAAATTTGTATTCTGTGCCTTGCCATATGCCAGTAACTTAACCATTCAGCAAAACAGGCACATTTATGACATGAATTTATATATTTACAACTTAACAGACCGTCATAGTGACGCCATTTTTTATTTTGATATAAATAAATTCATTCGCAAGTTTAGGCTGACAGAAGATACTATGTATCTGCCCTTTACAACTAAACGACAGTTGGCTACATTGTTAGCATTTAATTTACAAAGAAATGACGCGGTTACATGCAATATAAACCAAAATATAATGATTGATACTGGCAGCAACATTAGGTTGTGTGACCATAGTTATGACCATAGTTTAAACTAGTAAATGCGACAACAGCTAAGTCAATAGAATTAAATATTTTTCATCAGAATATGCAAGGTTTAGCTGGCAAAGATCTCGAAATAGAATTATTTCTTAGGAAATACAACGTCCATTTATTCTGTGTTACTGAACATTGGCTCAAATCTCATGAAATAATCAAATATCAAAGTCAGTACACAGTGTTGAGCGCGTTCACGAGAAAAACAGCCATACGCGGAGGGTCTCTAGTATTAGTCGCCAACGATATCAAGTGTTAAGAACGCAAGGACATTATGGGTCTTTCTATTGAACGCATTGTTGAGATATCTTGTGTCGAACTGGATAGTTATGTTGTAGCATGCGTTTACCGACCGCCCTCAGGTGATTTTAATACATTTGAAAACGTCATGGAAGGTGTTAAAAAAAATCTGGTATTAAAAAGCAAAGCATTATATGTGGTGACTTCAATGTCAATCTAATCGAAAAGTCATCTATTAGCTATAGACTAATTAATCTTTTTAAATCTTTTAATCTAGTATGCTTGTTTAATGAACCTACTAGAATTACTGCTACGTCTGATACCTGTTTAGATAATGTGTTTTGCGACTGTGAAGTGTTTGATAAATTAATTATAAACGCTTTGCCCTCAGATCATAGTGGTCTGTTGGTGTCAGTACCCAGCCACCTTATACCTAAGTTATGTAAAGTTACTTGTAGGCCGATATCAGATCGACGTATAAACTGTTTTAGGGATAAAGTTTACAATCGCATATCTAATATGGATTGGTTACATAATGATCCCAATTACCCATATCAAAACCTTTTTGATACCATGAAATCAGAATTCGATAATATATTTAAAATAAAAACATTTTCAACGGCCAGAAAAGCAAAGTTTAGTGATTGGGCTACTGTAGGAATTCATAAAAGTAGAGCTAAGATGTATGAACTGTATGATACGAAAACATATAATCAAAACCCAGCTTTCTTGGAATATGTTAAAAAATACTCGAAGACTTTAAGGAAGGTGTGTACTGCAGCAAAGTCTTTATATTATAGCAATATGATCAAAAGGACATCAAATAAGATCAAAACCACATGGGGTATAATTAACAGTGTATCTCGGAGAACTCAACCACGCGATGATCATATTGAACTTGTAATTAATGATAACATCTTAACAGATGATTTCGATATTGCGTAGACTTTTAATAATTTTTTTAGTGAAATTCCAGTTCATACTATTGGCTCCTTGAACTCCTCTTCCCGAAAAGCTGAACTAATATTAAAATTCAGTGTAAAAGAATGCAATGTCTTGTTTGAATTTAAATATGTGACCCCGACAGACATAATCTTAACCTTTAAGTCGTTAAACATTAAAAACACTGTCGACTTCTGGGGTATATCATAAAAAATACTAGATAGCATAGTAATGGCTATAGCACCTGCGCTGGCGACGATATTTAATAGATGTGTAGAGAAGGGTAGGTTCCCCGACTTAATGAAACTTAGTAAAGTTGTACCGATTTTTAAATCAGGGATAAAAAGCGAGCCTTCCAATTTTAGACCGATTTCCATTTTGCCGGCCTTGAGTAAAATTTATGAAAAGATCCTACTCAATCAATTGCTTAACCACATTAATGAGAATAAGCTGTTACACGGTGATCAATATGGTTTTACCAAGGGACGTTCATCCACAGACGCGAAAGTAGGTCTGCTTCAGCAAATTTACGGTGCCTGGGAGGCATCGCAGAATGCAATTGGTGTATTCTGTGATCTATCTAAGGGATTCGACTGTGTTGAGCATGCAACCCTTATTAAAAAGCTTAGGCATTACGGTATTAAAAACACTGCCCTTAATTTATTAGCTTCATACTTAGGTGAAAGATCTCAATGTGTTGAGATTAACGGGGTCAAGTCTCAGGAAGTAGTCCGGTGAAGCTGTAAAGGCCTCGCGGCCAACAGCGTATATCATTCAAACTCAGGAAGTTAATATTTCAATTGGTGTTCCACAGGGCTCCATCTTAGGACCCTTTCTTTTTTTAGTATATATTAATGACCTGCCCAACTTTGTCCGTGATGTCTGTGACATTGTACTATTCTCAGATGATACCTCCTTGATCTTCAAAGTTGACAGAGCAAACCTTAATTTTGACGATGTGAATGGTGCTCTTTCACGGATATCAAATTGGTTCGAAATAAACAATCTATTGCTTAATTCACTCATGACAAAGTGTATTAAATTTACTATGCCCAATGTAAAAGATAATGCTACGAATATTCTTATTAATGGCACAAAGCTGGACCTCGTGAACTCCACTGTCTTTCTAGGCATTACCCTAGACGCCAAACTCCAATGGGGGGGCCCATATCTTATCACTTGCGGGTAAACTTAGCTCCGCTGCTTATGCAGTGTGGAAAGTACGGCAACTTACGGATGTGGATACAGCACGTCTAGTTTATTTTAGTTACTACCATAGCATTGTCTTACGGTATCCTACTGTTGGGTAACGCTGCTGACGTGGAAAATGTATTCATACTGCAAAAAAGAGCTATCCGTGCCATTTATAATCTTGGACCTAGGGCTTCCCTCAGAGAACTTTTTAATTCATCAATATAATTTTTAATCAACATTCTCACGGTCGCTTCACAGTATATATACGACAACATAGTGTACATACGTAGGAATATCCATTTATTTGATAAAGTGAGCGACGTTCATAAATTAAACACTAGAAATAAACATAAAACTGGTATTACCAATTGTTAGGCTTAAAAAAGTATTTACTTCCTTCGTAGGAGTCGGTATTCGCTGCTTCAATAAGATACCAAAGCCCATGTTAGAGTTGCCACTTGACAGATTTAAAAAGCATATTAAATCTTCACTAATGAGTAAAGGATATTATACACTACATGATTTTTTAAATGATAAAAATGCCTTAACACAAATTAACTGAAATTTAGAAGAATATAATGTTAAGTGCAGCGTGTCCTGCCTAGCGAGCGTTCATTGATTTTAAATATTATTCTCGAACGATGTCGACAGGGTCGTGGATTGGTCATGCTCATTAAAATGTCTTTGCTAGTGGCGGCTCTGTGAAGCGGGTCATTCTTTTCCCTCTAAAATGGTTGAGGAGAGTGATGGCTGCTTCTCAGGTCATACTCGTGAACGGGTGCTGCTGGTGGGGACTGGTCCGTCCCCTGTCCTTTGTCTGACTGAACGTGTACCATAATGCTGTTGAATTTTGTCTCGTTCGGCATCACACTGGAGCTATGACCAGTTGTTTTGTACGCACTCTTTACATATTTTATAGTAACACTTTCTCTTACTATTATTATTATGCTTTTTATTATATACCTCTACAACATCTCTATTTTGTAAATGAGAGGACTATGTAGACACTGACCAATATCATGAATCTAAGTACACTTATGATTAATCTATACTTAAGCACATCTATTTAGCTCGTTCTGCATTGTTCTCCCATACTCCATAAATGCAATGTATACAAAAAGAATTGTAAAACTCATTTTTAAAAAAGAGTAACCGTGGAGTTTCTTGCCCTTCTTCTCCACAGGAATAACTTTCCGAACGGGTGGTAGAGTCTTAAGTAATTAATAATTTTCTCTTTTTGACTATTCATAAGTGCCTTTTGGTCTACATGAATAAAAAACTTTTGATTTTGATTTCTTTTTCTAATTGGAGCAACTTCTCATTGATGTTGTTCCCAGCTTGGACTGGAAAGTGGGTTAGATGCCAGGATGAACCTAAAAACAATTGAACATTAGAATTTATCATACTTGTGTCACTTGCTTTAGTAAAGCATAAGCATAGACCTGATAGATGTATTCTTTATAATTAAAATAAATTAGTAATATGTTGAGAGTTAAGCTAGTTTTATGTCATAAAGTACTCCCGATTAATAAATCTGGAAGATGCAGGGGTTGATTATCTATTTTGCTGGGACTCAACTGGTGCTGGAGAAGGTGGCATTGGTGGTTAAGCGAGGGGCAATAGTGGTGGAATCTCCACAGTTGGTTTATCTTCAGCAAAATGACCCACTGGAGATGGACTAAATTGCTGTGAGTTGTACTGAGCCACTTGTTCATATGTTCTGCAAAACACAATAACAAATTTATTATTTAAATTCTTTACTCTATAATATTATTATTTTATTTTAAATATATTGTTCAAGTTATCAAAATACATACCACTGTGAGGAAGGCTAGCTCTCGAGCTGTAGTTTGTGGTCCATGGAATCTTTCACCCATTATGTTCAGCACCCGCAGCTCCCATTGTGAAAGAGAAGCAGAACATGCCCCCCCACCTGTCCCTGCACGATATTTACGTAGAGCTACAGCATTTGTTTTGTCATGTGTTTAACCAGTCGGTGCTGCAAGACGGATACATCTACAACAATAAAATATTTAAATACAACTTTAAACACTAAGCTACAATAAAAACCTTACTAACATATTTATTTCTTCTAGGTTTCCTTCTTTAACCCTAGATTCATACACATATGTGGGGGTAACACTATTCATAAACATTTATCTTGTAGGCAAACATGTTTAAGTAAAGGTTTTCATAACTTTGTGAAAAGAAAGACATAATGACAACTTGTTCAGTCACTTATTTAAAAAAAACAATATAACAAAACAAAACTATGTCTAATCCACACAGGCGTAACATGATCAATAACCATCCGTTCCTGAGATGAACAAAGCTATGTATTTTGTCAAGCACACGTCATTGAAAGTAAAGTGCACTAGCGATAATAATGACCGTATCACTTAAAAAGGTACTCGAGGCGCTCTTAAATTCGAGAAATAAGAAACAAGTTTACGTTTCGCGCGGTCTGTAAGACAAATGTTTATGAATCTAAGGTTAAAGTATAAAAAATTGGTTGACATCAATGAATTTGAAAATTAATTTAGAAAAAACATATATTATGACTTTTAAAAATAGAATCTCACAAATATCAGATCTTAATGTTACCTACAGGGGAAATTTGATTCAAGAGGTACAAACGACAAAGTTCTTAGGATTACATATTGACAATACACTGAATTGGAAGTTGCATGTTGAGAATTTATGTTTAAAATTAAGCCAACAATCCTATGCACTCTATATGCTTTCCAAGGTTGTGGACCAGTCTGCAGTATTAACTGCTTATAATGGCTATGTTGCATCTCTGTTAAGATATGGCATCATATTGTGGGGGCATTCCACTAACAGCAAACAAGTATTTATAGCTCAAAAAAGATGCATACGAGCTATTTGTAAACTCAAGCAAACAGATAGCTGTAAACCCTACTTCAGGAACTTAAAAATATTAACAATGCCTTGTCTATATATTTATGAGTTAATAATATTTATAAAAAGAAATATAAGCATGTTTGACAATTATAAAAGTTAACGGCATACCTTCAAAATCTGTTGTCCGTCACATAAAACAGCTATGTATACCAACAGCGTTTTTTGTATGGGACCACGTGTCTATAACCATTTACCTAAGACTGTTTTAGAAATAGGATATTTAAATATCTTTAAGTGTAAGGTTAAGAGACTTTTACAGGATACAGCCTACTACAGTGTGACTGAAATCCTCTGTGATAAAATGTTGGATCACTTAATATTAAACTATATATAAATGACTATAACTAAGTTTATATCACTTGACATACATAATCTATATATATTATACTGTGTCCTTCGTTCTCGATATAAACTATATTAGCAGCTCTCTCGAGTCGCTTGGCAACCGCGCGTCATTCAGATACTTTTAACGTCAACGCCGCCTCTATGGTATCTGTGGTCATAACCTCTGCAACCATTCTTTTGAAAGCGCGGCAGCCGATGCTTTGTAATAAAGTTTTGGTCGACATTTAATTTAATAATTTTGTTATGTATGTCACTGAAATTATATAACAAAAAGGTTGTAATATACTCAAGTGACCTTGTGAAATAAATTTAAAACATCGTATAGGCAAATTTGGAAAAGTTTATGAAATGAAATGAAATGAAATGAAATTTATTTGCTTGAAACATGGTATTACAATAAGGTGTTGCATTATCTCGTAGTTCAGCACATTTCACCTTACAGGTATGCAAATATTAAATATTTATTAGGTAATAGTAAATACAAAATGTCATTAATGTCAATATATATTCTAACTTAAAATAATATCATTCAATTATAATAATTTTGTATAATTTTCTATATTACAGTTATTCTCTCCTATTCATATTATTATATTGTTATCTTAATATACTAGTCCCAACAAAATTATTTATGTTGCATAACCGAGTAGAATTCATCAAGGGTGTAGAAGGTGTGGTCTATAAGCCATTGCTTCAATTTTTTCTTCATAGGCAGCGCTGGCATTTCTCTTATTTTTTTTGGTATTTTATTGAATACTTTGATACACATAATATATGAACTCTTTTGGTAGATAGATGTTCTAAATTTTGGAAATAGTAATCTAGTGGGATCCCTGTTTCCTGTTATAGAATTACTATACGCAAAGGTGAAGTGGGTTGGATATTTTTTCACAAAGATGCAAACTTCTAATATATATAATCCAACCAGAGTTAGGATATTGTTGGATTTAAATAATGATCTACATGAGTCGCGTGGCCCTACATTGTTTAAAGCACGTACACACTTTTTTTGCGCAAGGAATACAGTTTTAGCGTCTGTTGAATTACCCCACAATAGTATTCCATATCGCAAGATAGACTCTACATAGCCATAATAGGCAATAAGAGCAACCTTTTTGCCCACTAAACACTGAAGTCTGCGGAGTGCAAAAACGTATCTGTTTAGTTTAGTGGAGGTATTTTTTACGTGTAGTTTCCAATTACAGTGTTGGTCTATTGTGAGACCCAGAAATTTCAGGTCTGACACTTCTTCAATATTTTGACCATTATACATAAGGTTTAGATTTTGTTTTTTCCCTTTGTAGTTATTAAACTGTATAAATTTTGTTTTGGAAATATTTGCGCGTAGTTTATTATTATTGAGCCAACTTATTATAGATTCCACAGTAGAATTCAAAACCTTTTCGTGCGAGATTGATTTATCATTGTGTGGAATAACTACAGAAAAATCGTCTGCAAATAATATAGATTGGTGATTTGTTATGTTTGGTAGGTCATTTATGTATATTATAAAAAGCAAGGGTCCAAGAACGCTACCTTGGGGAACTCCAAATTTATTAGGTTTAAGCGAGGATTTGTATGCGGTGAGATTCTGTTGTGCATCTAGACGAGTCACCTCAACACATTGCTCACGGTTTTTGATGTAACTTTTGATCCAGCCTAAAGCTGGCCCGCGGATACCGTACCTCAAACATTTTTCTATAAGTATGTCATGCTCCACGCAGTCAAAAGCTTTTGTCATATCAAAGAAGATTGCAACTACTGGAAGTCTTTTGTCAATATTTTCAGTAACTTTATGTATTAGTGAAAAAGCTGCAAGTGTAGTAGACTTTTCTCTTTGGAAACCATTTTGTTCTATTCTAATAATATTATTTTTCGTTAAAAAGTCGTTTAACCGAGAGTGCATTGCCTTTTCAAAAATTTTTGAAAATATTGGAATTAGTGTAATTGGCCTATAGTTGCCAAGTTCATGTGGGTCGTCTTTTTTAAGCAGCGGTTTTACTATTGATGTTTTTAGTCTATCAGGAAATGTACCCTCCGTAAAAGAAAGATTAATAAGGTAGGCTAGGATAGGTGCAATTGTCACTGCACATTTTTTTAAAATGTGTGTTGAGATAGAATCATAACCCACTGATTTAGTGTTATTTAATGATCTGATTATTTTTATAACTTCATCTTCACAGCAAGGCCTCAGAAATATACTTGAGCTTAAGTAATCTAGATTCGAAATGCATTTTTGTTTAAATTGTTGGCCAGTTTCAATTGAATTAATAAAAAAGTCATTGAATGCATTAGCAATTTCTAGTGGTGTCTGTATTTTTGTACCATTTTTATAAATACATTGAATTTTGTCATAATTTATGTCATTGTTTTCCTTATCTTTAATAATGTCCCATGATGCTTTACATTTGTTTTTGGCCATTTTTAGCACTTTACTGATCACATTCTTTTTCGATTGGGTTATACAGGTTTTTAGTACTCTTGTATATTTATGATATTTTGTTTTGTTCGTAGTATTTTTATGTCTATAATATTTGAACCTAAGCATTCTTTTGGTGGTGCTTGATATTTTGATTCCCTTGCTTATCCATTTAGGGGCAGTTTTTCTATTAGCTATTTTTATTTTTTGCCATGGAAAACAGAGATTATATAAAAGACAAAAAAGATCGTGAAACGTAATAAATGCAACATTAAAATCGCTTGTATTGTCAATTTCCTTTATCCACGGAAGTCTTTTTAAACAATCAATGAATTTGTCAATGTTATTTTGGCAATAATTTCTTTTATACACGTAGTATTGAGTCAATTTTTGTCTTTTAAGTACAGGGAAGGTTAGTGTTTGACATGTGTTATGATCTGACAGATTATATTCATGTAAGTGGCCAATAGGCCGCTTAATATTACTTGCTATGAGATCAATGCATGTATTTTGACGTGTCGGGGTATTAATATGTAATTCCAGGTTGTAATTATGTAAAATGTTCCTCAAATTATTAGTGTCGTTGTTGGTTTTCATCATGTTAATATTAAAGTCCCCGCAAAGAATTATTTTTTTATTTTTAAAAGATAATTTGTGTAATAGAATATCCAACTTTTCACAAAAAATAGACACCGAAGATTTTGGTATTCTATATACACAGAGAACTATACATTTGTGTACCGGCACTTCAATACCGCAACACTCAAATTCTTTCTCTATAGAAATATCGTTACATAATTGCATATTTTTAGATTCCAATGATTTTTCTGTTAGGATACATACTCCACCGCGCCTTTCCTTTTTTCTAGAGAAAAATGAAGATAACTTATAATGTTTTAATTTTATATATATCTCTTCCCCCTTTTTTACGAATGTTTCACTAAAACACAAAAAGCTTATTTGGTTACCCTTTGTTGCTAAATCATTAATACATAATTCTATCATATCGATTTTATTTATGAAACCCGCTATATTTTGATGGAGTAGTGTTAAAGATTCGTAGGTATTATTGACATTATCGACGAAAAAAATCATTAGTAATGTAGTTATTCATGTCATTATTAATATTATTATAATTGTTATTATACATGTCAAGTTCAGTTATTAAACATATAAGGTCTGACAGTATGACTCTGAAACCATTGTTATTTAACGTCCCATTATGCTTAGAGAACATGTCATATTTATAAGAAAGATTATAGTTCGAGTCTAGTATATATGCATAATGGTGAGTCTCTATATCTAAATAAAGTAAACTATTAAATATTTCTATCCTAGAATTAAATAACATATTATAGTTATTGATTTTAAAAGTTGGTAGAGTAAGTATTATATTCGTGTTTTTTATAGCTATGAGTGTTTCTCTGATATATACGATCAAATCAACATAGTTATTTGTAGTCTTAAAGTCCTGTTCTCCTATTAAGATTATACAGTAATCTTTTTCTGTGAGGTCTTTAGTCTGTCCTTTTATTCCGTCTAATAACTGCCTCATTCCACATTTTGGTTTCCTGTAATGGCAAATTTCAAATTTGTCTATATAGGTTCTCTCTGCTAATATATGAATTTTGTTGCTTATCGCACTGCTTAGGACCATTATCTTATTCTTTGTTGACTTTGATGTGGATTGTGAGCAGTTGTATGTGCGTGGACCTTGGTTATGTTCATCAGCCAAAACATTGAGATTTTCTGAATATTTGTTATTATTGACTACAAGATCTGTTTGTGGTATATTTACGCTTTCTTGACATTTTGTAGTCTCTTGGGTACGAGTTTACGTCCTGGCAAAGAAGTACATTCTAAAAAGATCAACCGATAGTTGTTTATTTGTGGTGTTTTCAGCTTAACTTGTTTATTTATATAATATCTAATATTTGGAGACGTGAGTTTCGTCATATTAAAATTTGGGAAAGCTTCGTCGCCCGAAAAGTAAACTTATGAAGTCTATGTCCCTATTCGTGTACAAACAGTTTAACACGAAATATACCTGAAAACGATTATTAACCGTCTATAAATTGGCAATGTTATACCTCCAATAAGAGAAATTAGGGGGACGTTCATCAATTATGATTATTGTTAAGGATCGATGGCATTTTAAGGACGCGGGTGATGTACGAGATACATCGACGTGGTCCGCAAGACTTGACGGTAATTCAAGGACACGAGTGGTGTACGAGATACATCGGCGTGATCCGCAAGACTTGGGGCCCATACGAGATATGTGCTGAAGTTCATACTACTCATAGGTTTCATCCATGAGGTGTTCCTGTGCAGTTCACATTTCTACAATGGTAAGAATCAAAAATGTTACTTAAAATACATACCTTAAACATGCCAAAAACAGTAAATACAAAGACTATTGCTATAAACTATCAGCAATTTGTAATATTATATCTCCAAAAGGAGACTTACTGAAAGGGTAATTAAAGTGACATTGTATAACAATACATTATTAATAACAAAAGCCACTCCTTTGCAGAAACATAGTGTTTTTATTGATTTCATTATTAGACATACTTGTATAATAATACTGAAATAGCCCAAACTGGAGCTTATTACACAAAGAATTGTGCAAAATTATGAGTACTTGTATTAAAAAAGTTAAATCCAGCAATACTTATTCCTGAACAGGGTTTATAACCAAATAAGCCAAAGTAATCTACTAATGGCAATGCCTGTTGTAACTGACAAGCAAGAGGACTGTGCATACATTCCAGATATAATATCTTATCCTACCGATGCTGCGGCAGGCAGATTGTGGGATAATTTGTGTTATGCACAAAGATACTTAAAAGGTGTACGGTAAAATTATTGAACGGAGAATGCGCGTGAAGTCCGATGGAATGTTGTGCGAGGCACAAGGGGGTTTCAGGTCTGGAAGAGGATGTTCGGATCAAGTCTTCTCACTCCGCAACATCGTAGAGAAGCATCTGGCAGTGGGCCGGAAGGTTTTCTGCGGTTTTGTAGATCTGGAGAAGGCATTTGACAGAGTTGTGCGAAAGAGACTTTGGGACATTTTGCCAGAGTATGGTATAGATGGCACTCTGTTGCGAGCCGTCCAGTCCACTTATGTGGACTGCAAGGCATGCGTACGGGTGGGTGGTAACAGGTCACCCTGGTTTGACGTTAAAATCGGCGTCAAGCAGGGTTGCGTGTTGTCCGCTAGACTGTTTATAATATATCTGGACAAAAGTCTTCAAAGACTGAAAGCGATGAATGAAGGTGTACAAATGGGTGACTTAGTGGTAAACCATCTACTTTATGCAGATGACGCGGTTTTAATAGCGCCAACAGCCACTGATCTGCAAACACTAGTCACAGTTATGAAAGACGACTGCATGATCAATGGCTTACACTTGAATGTGAAGAAAACCAAGATTATGGTTTTTGAAAGGGAAGAAACCAGAACGAATGTAAGGATTGTGGTTGGTAACGATGTGCTGGAGCAAGTGAATGAGTTTGTATATCTTGGATGCGCCTTCAGTAAGGATGGGAAATACACCGCTGACATAGAGAGAAGAGTGAGTGCAGGGAACAGAGTGAATGGTGCGATGGGAAAGCTACTCGGGAGCCGGCACTTAAGCCATAAGGCGCAGCTGGCCATACATAACGGAGTTCTTGTCCCAACGCTGTTATATGGTAGCGAGAGCTGGGTATGTAAGAAGGAGAATGAAAGTAGGATAAATGCGGTAGAAATGCGAGCTCTGCGGAAGATGTGCGGAGTGAAGCTGACCGACCGCATTAGCAACAGCATAGTAAGACAGCGAGTAGGTATGAAAGATAGTATCGGTGTAAAGATGAGAAAGGGCATGCTCCGTTGGTTCGGGCATATAGAAAGAATGCCAGAGGAAAGAATGACAAAACAGATATACAATGTGAAAGTGGAAGGATGCAGGTACCGGGGAAGACCTAGACTATCTTACCACGACCAAATAAACCGAGTCTTATCTGATGGAAAAGTCAAGAGTCTCCGTAACCGGCGAGCGTGTATGAGACGAACTATGAGAGTCGAGGAAGCCAGAGAGGTATGTAAGGAAAGAACCTGTTGGAACTCTGTACTCTCTGCCTACCCCGCAAGGGATCTGGCGTGAGGTTATAGATAGATAGATAGATAGATACTTAAAAGATAATATAAAATACCTGGTCTATCCAGTTAACATAAAACTAATAATTATCTATCAATATAACCCAGACTCCTTGCAGAGTAGCCAGAAAAGATGAATCCTAACAATACATTCATGAAACCTTTATTGAGATAAGAACCTTTAAGTTCAGCAGTATATATTTTGCATAAAAGGAGTGTTAATATAGTGGATTATCAATATGGAATTATTAACTAGCTAGTCATAGCCAGTAGTTAAAATTTCATAAAACGACCACCGTTGTAACCAATATAGAACAACAATCCTCATCCTGGGTGTGAAAATATTAAGTCACAGTGTACCTATCAGTTCACCAAAAACAACATCACGTTGGACATTGGAAATCTCCTACCAAAGAAAGTGAGGTACAAAAAGCATGATAGGCATTTTACACAAGGACTTAGTTTTTAAGTTGCTGAAAAATTCAGAAAAACAATCAGGAATACAACATGGGTTTTACAAAGAAACCATAATATTGGAGGCTAAAGGTATTCACTGACTTTGGTATGTATCTATGACACTAATAACGCCTTCAACGACAAACATAATTTTATTGGTTTTGTGCAAGTACTTGCACTGCAGACAAGTGAATCTTGTCCTACATATTTTTAACATTATGTATAGAAACAATATTATTAGAAACACTATTGTTTAATAATTGATATATTATTTATAGCCATTTTTATTAGAATTTAATTAAAAATGATCACAACTGGGCCCTTATTCCATTGATATACATAACACTAGATTAGCAGTAACGGCGTAAATGTATGTCGGCTAAGAATAAGCCCGCAGCCACGTTTCAAGCTTCTGTCATTCACTGGCCTGCCTGACATCTCTCGAGTAACACGTATTAATAAAAAATCACAAAATAGGTAAATGCGTGGTGTAAGAACGCGATTTGAGGTCACAAAATCACTATACCGCAAGCGGAATGACTTTCCATACATAAGTTTATTGTTTTTTCATATATTTACTAGTAAATAAAATAAAAAACCGATTTCAAGTTACAAAAATAAATTTGAGACGCAGTGTTGCCCATTAAAACACCATTTGGTGTTCCCGTCTTTATGGGAAAATGTTGGATAATTGTGTCACCTATAATTAGGTACTATACGAATATCTATTTTATTAATTTTTTTGGATCCCAAAGGGTGCAATTTCCGCCATATCCCTTGCGGGGTAGACAAAGTATAGAGTTCCAAAAATTTCATTAGAATATTTTGAAAATAAATCAGCTATTTACTCAAAGCGAATATTGTACACAATTCTTTGGTACATAATTGCCTAATGGATCCGGTAAAGAATAGCTTCACCCCATTTGTTCTCACATGTGTCGTAGAAAGCAATTGGGGAATTAACCAAGACTTTTTCAAACCTTTTTTTTTTAAAAGCGCCACCTGGTAATTATTCAATGTCGTGGGTACTGTACGGGTTAGACTGTACTCGTACAGCGTTTTTTGAAGATGATAAATGATACACTTGATATTGTAATAATTTAAAGGTTTATTGTTGGTCCAAATCATCACTATTCTATGATTTAATGATAAATGAGAATTAATGTATGATATGATATATGTATGTATGTTAGCACGCCACGATCTTGCTAACCGATTGCGAACTGATGATCGTAATTAATATAATGTGCATGTTTTTTTTTTTTTTTTTTTTAATCCTGCTCAGCGTTGCGATCTGTCTATCGACATTTAGCCACTCCTTTGGCTGGACTTTGCCAGTTTAATATTATTCTTTAAGCAGTTAGTGATCGTCCATTGACGACTCTCACTATTCTTTGAAGAATCGGGTTATAAGATTAGGAACGCTGTTCCTTCTTAGTCTCGTGTGAGTAACACTTCCTGAACCCGATAGTTTGGCAGCTAGAGCATTAACGTGTGCAGTTAGTTTTTGTTGATAGCATTTGCTTCGAGCAGCGATTTCTTGTTTCACAGTGTTAAGTCTTAAGTCTTGTAGAATGTACTTATTGTGGATGCATTTTGGAATGTTGAACATCGACCTGATAGCTTTGGTCTGAAATCTTTCTAGAATTTCAATGTTGCTGTTACTTGCTGTACCCCAGAGCTCTATACCGTTTGTCCAAACTGGTTTTAGTATTGTTTTGTAAATTGTTATTTTACCTTCGTTGTTTAACCGTGACTTTCCACCAATCAACCAATACATAGATCTGAGTTTTGCGTCTAGGGCTTTCCTTTTGTTCCAGATGTGTTTCTGCCAGTTCAGCCTCCTATCTAGATGCATACCTAGGTATTTTGCGGTAACGTCATGAGGAATTTGTTCACCGTTCAGTGTGATTGGTGGACAGTCACCTTTTCTTAAGGTGAAAGTGACGTGCGCTGATTTGCTTTGATTTGCCTTTATTCTCCATGTTCGCAACCAATTTTCAATCGCCGCAATGTGGTTTTGTAAAATTGCTGAAGCAATTTCAGGTTTAGCGTGTACTGACAGTATTGCGGTATCATCAGCGTAAGTGGCAATAAAGGTGTTGTCATTAACTGGGATGTCAGCAGTGTATATGAGGTACAAAACGGGACCCAAAATACTTCCTTGGGGCACTCCTGAGTTTATTCCATACAAAACTGATGCGGTCTCGTTCAATTTGACTTCAAAGCATCTTTTGTCCAGGTAGCTTTTCAGTATGAGGAAGAATGTGTGAGGCAGGTGTTTTTTGATCTTATACAAGAGGCCATCGTGCCAGACCCTGTCAAAGGCCTGGCTTATATCTAAGAACACAGCCGAGCAGTATTTTCTATTTTCTAGCGTTTGGCTGATAGTGTCTATCAATCTGTGGACCTGCTCAATGGTTCCATGCTTTTGCCTGAATCCAAATTGGTGCTCTGGGAGAATGGAGTTTAGGTGGGGTTGCATTCTATTTAGGATAACTTTTTCGAAGAGTTTGCCAATAAGGGGAAGGAGACTAATTGGTCTATAAGATGATACTTCTTCTGGCTGCTTTCCCGGTTTAAGGATCATAACGACTAAAAATGTGGAACGCTTCACGATTTTGCGTGTCATCCTTGCGCAGGGGCCATGCTAATCTTCTCTGTATCGTTCCAATTTTAGTATATGTACTGCCGAAGCAAGTACAATAATGTGCATGTGACGTAAAAATGGTGATGATGCAAACGGACGGGCTGGCCCGTATATACCTATACGTTTAAGTACATGAAAATTACACAAACAAATAGCCAGACCTAAACAAAATGTGTGAGTCACACAAAGATTTGTACTATGTGGGAATCGAACCCGCCACTATTCAGTCTAGTAACTGGAGCGGCCTACCACTCTTAACGTCTGGATAAAGAAGTGGAAACAGGAAATAGGCAACAATGTTTTACTGAGTTTGTTGAAGAGATACGTATTTTGTAAATTTGTATTTATTTTGAAAATAATGCAATAGATAACATTCGGTGTGTTTGTTTACTCATTCAATAATATTTTCATAGTTTGACCACATACCCTAATGGACACTATTAACTAATATCCAAATAATCTGTGTAACAATTCTAATTTCATATAGAATAAAATGAATTAGGTACTATAATAATTTTTTTTTTTTTTTCTTCTCAACGGTTTTTAATTCGATTATATAATAGTGTCGTATTGTAAATCCACGTCTTTGTCCGTTCGTGGTAAGTCCGGTGGACGCCTAGCGGTGTCGTAAGCCGGGTTTGAGCGGGACCCGAGCGCTCGCCTCCCTCCTTCAGAGGGCGGCCATCTCGGAAGGGCTTGAGCTCTGGCCTTGGGGGCTTCCCTAGTCAGGGCTCTTGATTGCACCAGGACCCTACCTTCACCCATCCCACTATCCTATTCTCCGTGCGGCGGTTCTCTTCGCCCCGGAGCTGCTAGGGTTTGGTGCCGCCCGTTCGCCCTTAAGGCGAAGGGGCACACCGCGTCTCCCCGGTAGTGCCACCCCCCCCGCCGCTACCCGGTGGGGGGATCAGGGCATCGTTCACGCCCGGGTCTTAGGGCCCTATTTTAGTCCACTCGCCCTGCCATTTCCCCTCTGGAAATGGCCGAAGACTTCCCTCCGGAGTTCGTCCGGGACCTTACCAAGTATATCGTCCTGCATTGCCCGGACATAGTCCGGGAATTCAGGGCGACGTACTCGCCCGCCTCGCCCGACGCGTCGCCCGCGCGCGCGTCGGCCCCCGCCCCCGCGCACCCCGCGCCTTCTGCGCGCCCCGCGACTCCGTTCGCCGCGCCGCGAACTGATTTAGTGGCGCCGCCCCAGACCCCCGCCGACCGCCCCGTCTCGCCATGCGGGTCCGAGCCTCTCTCGGACTCACCAACTTGATATCCTCCTCGTGCAGGAAACCTTCCTGAAGCCCGCACAACGCGATCCTAGGATCGCAAACTATAACCTCGTGCGCAATGACAGAATCGGCTCCCGTGGAGGCGGTACTCTCATTTACTACAGGAGGTCCCTTCACTGCATCCCTCTCGATCCCCCCGCGCTCACCAACATCGAAGCCTCGGTCTGTCGCGTCTCTCTCACGGGGCACCAGCCCATCGTGATCGCCTCCGTATACCTTTCCCCCACTAAATCCGTTCTCAGGAGTGACTTTGAAGCACTCCTCAATCTGGGAAGCGCCGTCATTCTGGCGGGCGACTTCAACAGCAAGCACGTGGCCTGGAACGGTCTCACCACTTCCCCTAACGGTAGGAGCCTTGACGCCCTGGTCGACGTTCTCGACTTTGACGTCATCGCACCTATGCACCCTACCCACTATCCTAACAATCCCAACCACCGACCCGACGTCCTGGACATGGCGCTTCTGAAGGGTGTTACCCTACGGCTGCACTCCTTGGAAGTAGTCCAGGAACTCGACTCTGATCATCGACCTGTAGTCATGAGACTCGGTTCCCCCCCTTCCGCCCCTCAGCGACCCAAAAAGATGGTGGTGGATTGGCATGCGCTAAGCACGGCCTTGGCGGATGCCGACCCTTCCCCCCTGCCTCTCAGCTCGGACTCCATCCCGTCCCCTCAGGACACCGATCAGGCCGTAGATGCCTTCACCGATCGGCTGTCAGTCGATCGTCCAAGCAAGTCGAGGCGGAAGATCTCTACCTCAACCGCTTTCGACTGCCGGACGATGTTAGGGATCTCATTCGTTCAAAGAATGCTTGTATCCGAGCGTACGACTCCTACCCCACCGAAGCCAATCGGGCCCGGATGCGCGCTCTACAACGAGAGGTAAAGCGTCGTGTCGCGGAGGTCCGGGAGGAACGGTGGGGTGTCCTCCTAGAGGGCATCGCGCCGTCGCATCTGGCCTACTGGCAGCTGGCGCGTAGCCTCAAATCCGACTCCACGACTGACATGCCCCCGCTGTCCCGCCCTTCAGGCGCACCCCCAGTCTTCGACGACGACGAAAAGGCCGAGCTTCTCGCCGACTCCCTCGAGAGCCAGTGCGCCCCCAGCTCTCAATCCGTCGACCAGTCCCACGTCGACGCGGTCGACAGGGAAGTCGAGCGCAGGGCATCCCTCCCCCCCGTCGATTCCTTACCTCCTATCACCCAAACGGAGGTCGAAGATCTAATTATGGGTCTCAAAACTAAAAAAGCCCCCGGCTCTGACGGCATTTCGAATCGCGTTCTGAAATGCCTGCCCGCCCAACTCATCTGCCTCTTAGTGGCCATATTGAACGCCGCCATGGCGAACTGCACCTTCCCCGCTAAGTGGAAGGAGGCGGACGTCATAGGCACTCCCAAGCCCGGCAAACCTCGCAATCTCCCCGCGAGCTACCGCCCTATCAGTCTCCTCAACTCCCTGGCCAAGATATACAAGCGCCTACTTCTGGCGAGGCTCAAAGACTTCTTAACGTCCAGGGGTATCCTTATCGACGAGCAGTTTGGCTTTCGAGCCAAACACTCTTGCGTCCACCAAGTGCACCGCATCACGGAGCACATCCTCTCCGGTCTCAATAGACCCAAACCCATCTACACGGGCGCCCTCTTCCTAGATGTCGCGAAGGCATTCGACAAAGTCTGGCACAACGGCTTGGTCTACAAGCTCTACCAATTGGGTGTGCCGGACAGACTCGTGCTCATCTTACGAGACTTCTTGTCGAATCGCACCTTCCGTTATCGCGTCGAAATGACGCGCTCCACTTCCCACTCCATCAGTGCTGGAGTCCCACAGGGCTCAGTTCTCTCACCGCTCCTGTTTAGCCTTTACACGAACGACATTCCTCGTTCGAGTAAGGCGCATCTAGCCCTATTCGCGGATGATACCGCTCTCTACGTCTCGCATAGGAATAAGGGTTTCATTACCAGACACCTTCAGGTATCCGCCAATTCCCTAGGGAATTGGTTCAGGAAGTGGCGTATTGAGGTGAACCCGGACAAGAGCGCTGCGGTGTTCTTCTCCAGAGGTGCCACCCCGCGCCACTCCCTGCGCCGCCCTAGAAGTAATCTCGGCCAAGTGACCATGTTCGACCGACCCATTCCCTGGGTCAAAGAGGTCAAATATCTAGGGGTCACCCTAAACAGTACCATGTCCTTCGGCCCGCACATCAAGCGGGTCCGTCACCGAGCATCATTTGTGCTCGGTCGTCTCCATTCGTTAATCTGCAAGCGGAGTAAAATGTCCCTTAGAAATAAGGTGACACTTTACAAAACTTGCGTTCGATAAACTCCAAGTGGTTCAAAACCGCTTCCTCCGTAAAGCCGTAGGAGCCCCCTGGTTCGTACGGAACGTCGACCTCCACTCCGATCTAGGTCTCGAACTTATTCGCGCCTTTATTAAAAAGGCGTCAACACGTCACTTCGCGAACGCATCTACCCATGCGAATCCGTTAATCGTAGCCACCGCCGACTACGATCTCCCCCCCGACCCCTGCCGCCACCGCCGGCCGCGACATGTTCTCACCGACCCCCCCGATGCTTTGTCATCCCTTCTTTCCGCTCAGAATACGGGCGACGACGACGACGTAGTAGTAGATCCCCTCCCATAGCCGGCGGTTGACCGGTGCACTTAGTAGTGCACCCGTCCCCCTACAGCGACTGTCCCAACCGAGAGTATGTCGCCTCTTGCCCTTCTGGCTGGCTAGAGCGTAGTGGTTGCACACTCGCCTTTTAGTCCGGTGAAGCTGTAAAGGCCTCGCGGCCAACAGCGTACATCATTCACACACACACACACACAATCATATAGTAAGAAACACTGAGCCTCCTACAACTAGTAATATTGCTACCTCTATCGGATCGACGTTATGCCGGTATGGTGGGGAACAAGAGTAAAAGAGATGGATATATGTTTACTCCAAATTATTTATTGGATTCAAAGCTACGTCGGCATACTTTTAAGTCGGTACACTTTTTTCGACGCGCCGAAGTGACGTTTGCTTCTCTATGTATTTACCTCAATGCCTTATTCGCTATGACAATTTAAACACGAAACAAGACGTGTTATCAAACATACGTGTTATTGGCGTGGAATGGAATTCTGTATGCCACTGTCAGATTTGAAAACATGACAAGGCTCGTCACACGCCATGTTTTGAACTGTCAAAATAACATGCTCCGCGCTTGCGTGTTATTGCAAACACGTTGAAAACGTTTTAGGTAATTCGATGTAAATAAACATTTTATAACGCCGTCCTCCACTTCCCGAACGCATCCCTTAGTTCGCGCCGCGCCACCCGCGTCGTGCGCGCATCCCGCGCTCCCGCATGAGCCAGTCGCCAAAAGCTGCCGCATGCGCCGGTCGTGCCGTAGAGATATTAGCCGCCCCGCACGCTACCGGACCTAGACGCGCTCAATTGTTTCGATACGATTATAATTTTAGATACTAGCGCCCTAGTTTACCTACCACGGTTCTGTAAGAATACCCAGGAATATTAAAAGTACATTACGAAAGGAATGGTTGTAGTTTTTCTTCAAACCAACGGTGAACGAAACCCACGCCGCCCGCCTGAGCTTGCCACAATTTTAAAATAATTTTATTGAAATTTAAATGATAATTCATGACTGTCACGTCGATTTTATAGTAGTAATTAATTATAGAGCACTTAATAATCGGTGACAATCGAAAATTGTGGTAGCTTGTTAGTTTGTGTAAAATTTTATCTTTTAATAGTGTATGGTTTTTTCTCAGTTTGTAGTCACAATGATGCGGACGAAAGCGTCAACGGCTCAATTGGCCTTCATGACAGAGCACATGAATGCTCACCCAGAAATGGCATCTGGGCGCATTAATTCCCTTCAAGGAAGGGCTGACCTAGAAAAAATGTGGGTTGACCTGGCCAACCAGTTAAATGCGCTAGGAGGCCCGATCAAAACTGTAATTAAATGGAAACAGGTAGGTACCTACTAAAATGATTGTGATTTATTAAATTACAACTATAATTTGTGTTGTTCTTAGTTTTTATAGTGTATAAAATATTCGTTTTCCTATCATTAAGGCTGTTTTTTCCAATTCTAATTATAGGCATGGCGGGATCTCAGAAATAATGTTAAAAAAAGCTATACATAATAAAAATGAGTTTCGGGGTTATGGCCCTGGTAGCACTGGCAACGGGCCCTCCACTCTAAAACCTATGTCAGCGGTAGATGAGCAGGTGCTATCTGTCATGGGTCCTGTGGCTGTCTATGGCATGGATGATGTGATTGTGACTGAGGTAGAATAAAAGTTTTTTTATTATAATTAAGCCAATTTGGATACCTTTTGGACAGCTCAATAAGTTCCAACTGCAGTTGGCCACAAACTGCTTGCACCAATCTGCATTGGGTCCATATGGTGGAAGAGGTATGACCGCATCTCTCACCTAGATTTATGAGAAAGGGCTCTTGCCCCGCAGTGGAACATTATAGGTCAATTTATTATTATTTATTGGTTCTATTTTTATCTACTAATAAATATACCCATTAAATGACTATATTTTTTTTTTTTTTTTTTTAAATAAAACGTTGCCCCACACTAGGATTAATTCCTGTGTCGTGGGTGCGTTTACAAACATGAAAATTCACATACACAAATACCCAGACCGGAACAAATAATTGTGGATCACACAAAGATTTGTCCCGTGCGGGAATCGAACCCGCGACTATTAGACACAGTGGGCGGGGCGGGCTAAGCCCTTAACCACTGCGCTAAATCGTCCGTCAAAAAATATATATTATAAATTATATATTTATATAATATATTATAAATTATATAATTATATAATATATTATAAATTATATTTATTTTTAGCCCACAAGTGACAAAATATTGCTAACAGTAGGCTCAGAATACACTAGCCCATTGCGCCCGCTGTCTACAGACAGACAGAACAATTGCCTGTGCAGCCAACAGAACCTGAACTGCCTACTATTCAGAGGAGACCCAGAATTCAAAAGCGTCGCATTACCCCAAGACAAGGTAATCACCTACATTATTCTTATGTAATTGTTTATTCATTTGTTATTATTTTGATGAGTGCAAATAAATTCTGTATCTTGTGAGATGTAACAAAGTGAGAATAAATTCTATATAAGTCAATCAGATGCAATCTATGAATTGTTATTTTCAGATGATTTTGATACAAATTTATTAAAACTTGAAGAAAAAAAAAATGGAGCATAATGAGATTTTAAAGAACAGGAATGCAGTTTTAAGTAGGTATGTAGATAATGATGATCTGAAGGCCAATTCTCGTAATTAAAAGTGTTCAAAATCCAGTTTCGATCTCATCTCAATCTCATCAACTTTACAAACGGTATTCTCGTAACATATTCGAATCCTTCAATGACATTTACCGAATCGAGATCGGACCAAAACGTTACCAGAATACCGTTTACATGTTTTTCAAGTTTCGTCCGTCCGTCCGTTTGCATCATCACCATTTTTACGTCACATGCACATTATATTAATTACGATCATCAGTTCGCAATCGGTTAGCAAGATCGCGGCGTGCTAACATACATACATATATCATATCATACATTAATTCTCATTTATCATTAAATCATAGAATAGTGATAATTTGGACCAACAATAAACCTTTAAATTATTACAATATCAAGTGTATAATTTATCATCTTCAAAAAACGCTGTACGAGTACAGTCTAACCCGTACAGTACCCACGACATTGAATAATTACCAGGTGGCGCTTTTAAAAAAAAAAAGGTTTGAAAAAGTCTTGGTTAATTCCCCAATTGCTTTCTACGACACATGTGAGAACAAATGGGGTGAAACTATTCTTTACCGGATCCATTAGGCAATTATGTACCAAAGAATTGTGTACAATATTCGCTTTGAGTAAATAGCTGATTTATTTTCAAAATATTCTAATGAAATTTTTGGAACTCTATACTTTGTCTACCCCGCAAGGGATATGGCGGAAATTGCACCCTTTGGGATCCAAAAAAATTAATAAAATAGATATTCGTATAGTACCTAATTATAGGTGACACAATTATCCAACATTTTCCCATAAAGACGGGAACACCAAATGGTGTTTTAATGGGCAACACTGCGTCTCAAATTTATTTTT